>JARHVA010005836.1:240000-292500 GCA_037957365.1 Torreya grandis
AACACATCTACAAACCTACTCAAATCCTCATAACAGTCCCTAGCCACCTCAAACACTATCAATTTAGCATTTACATCTACATAACATTGTTTCACAAATAAAATTAGGTGGGATAACTACATATGTCTTGATCCCTCTTTGAAGTATTGGTATGTAGGCAACTTGCCCACATGAGGGGTGTGGATAGCATGTTTAGTAGATTTTCTCAAGTGACTCAAAATGTCATTTTATCAATCATGATGGAGGGTTAGGGTTTGAAGACAAAATCATCTCCTCAATGAGTTTCATCAAAAACTATCACTCGAGTTTTCATAGATACGCTTGTACAGGCACAACACAACTACCTAGAATGTTTTAATTCTATATGATCAGTTTGGATAACAATGGTAGGAATGGATAACATCACCAGACACCAAAGCATCCACTTTTTTGGTGCTCCTATCCTTTCACCCAGTAAAACCTAGATTTAGGTTTATGAAACCTTCACAATCCTACATAGCTATTTTCAACCTTTATATCAGCCATCTCAATCTTTTTTACTGCTAAGTTATATTTCTTCTTATTTATTTTTATTTTTAGAAAGCTCCAAAAGATAAACATTTGAAAAAATCAAGACTATTTATTGGTTTATTTTGTACTAATTTATTCATCTAATCCCTTAACTAAAATATTAATAAAACTATATTATTCCCAAATAAGTTAAATCATTTGGTGAAATTAACTTATTTCATTTACACACAAAAACCCTAGAAACCCTAGGGAAAATTCCTTGCTAAATTTTAACAATATGTTTCTAATTTTTTTAATTAAATTAGATTTCAAATAAAATCAAAAATGGATCTCACTTATTTTAAAATAGTTTTGGAAAATAATAAAGCTTCCATACTTGGTTATATCAAGTATATGAATGATGAAGTTTACTATATGTTAATGCAAAGCTTCAATCTTTCCTTTTCATGCCTACATTTTATAATGTGGGATGATATTAAGAAATTTATTGCTAAACATGTTAAGATTCCTTTCCTTGAAATAAATGTTTAATTTTATTTAATACAAGGTTTCATTATTTATTTTACTCTCTCTCTCTCTCTCTCTCTCTCTCTCTCTCTCTCTCTCTCTCTCTCTCTCTCTCTCTCTCTCTCTCTCTCTCTCTCTCTCTCTCTCTCTCTCTCCCTCCCTCCCTCTAGCATAATAATTTTCATATCCATCTTGCTAAACATGTTACAAATTTCATGTTATGATTCATTGTTTTTTATGCATTACTGAAAAGTTCCATGCCCTCTATCCCTTATTGGCTATCTCTCATATGGAATGTTATTTATAATCATTTTTTATATAAATTCAAAATGAAATCCATGAATTTCATCCCACATACATGGTTTTTACCTAGGTTTATATAACTCTTTAGCTACTTTTTAGTATCTCCCTATCACTACTAGACATAAGAAAACACTAGTGGTTATATCTATTCCTCCTTCCTTCAAACATGGCTTACCTAGATCTTATTATACACCTACTACTAGATTTATAACTATAGTAGATCATACAGTACATGTTATCACCCGACTTTATAAAGATAAGTAGGTTGATTACACCCATGACTATAACTTTATCACTCAGGTTAACACACCTTCTGATAAAGTTTTAGCTCCTCCACCAACTATAATTATTCCTCTAGTTAAGATTTAGACACAGCCGAGGCCTCCATCATCATAAAAGAGAGTTCATACACTTCTATAGAAGCCTCTCTTAGAGAGACCACTACATCAGTGGTAATTTTAGGACTTTAAACAATTTTTAGCTATAGTATTCACACCCATGGTAGTATCATTGAGGTCTCATGCCTCTACACATACAACACATTTTTAGAGAGATTATTATACTAAAATATGGGTCCCTAAGAGCCCCATAGTTGTATCAAAGTCTCAGAGTTACAAGAGGAACCTATAGTCAATTTCCACTATAGAGATTTTAGAACACTTACAACATACACACCTTTTAGAGTCACAGTCTCAACCCTTCAATCGTGCTTCATGATCTCACACGATACCACTCCTTGATACATGAAAATATGATAGGGAGTATATTATGAGACTCATCTATTAGTATCATTTATTCTTAGTCTTTCTTGTAAATAATTTATCAGCTTATAAGTACATAGTTTATTTTCACTTGTACAATATTTCTCATCTTATTTGTACATAATTTCTTAGCTTACTTGTACATAATTTCTTTTAACTTTCTTATAAATAGTTTCCATATGACTAGTTGTACATATATTATTTCAAAATACCAAAAATAATACAATATTTAAAAATGAGAAAAACAATATAACATGTCAAAATAGAAAAACATTCAAATAACTCAAAAAACCAAAAATGTTTCAACTATATGCATTATCCATACTTTACATTTTTGCCACCATGCTAGACTTACATTTTTTTGTTATATGCTATTTTTTTTCAATTTATCTACATTACCATGTTTCATTTGATCTTTTCTGAGTGTGTGTAGTGGCACCAAGATCTTTGATTGCTTCACTCTACCCTTTGAGAGGGCATCCTAATTTTACATTTGAGACATACATCAACATATCTATCCACCAGGGGCATCTTATACATGATTACACCATCTAGGTTATGTCATTCCTACACCACAAACTATAGTTATCATGTTGATATACATTAATTACTAGCTTACATAGATTATTATATCAACACTCACTAGTATATAACACTTATGTATTAGCATCTACCTAGTCTTGTACTACATTTTTTTCATACTTTCACTTCTTGATTTGATTAGTTAGATGTGATAGTATTTATATAATTTACATTCCTTCCTTTCTTCCTTTGAGTAGTTAGATGTGATTGCATTTATCAGTTCCTATTTTGTTACTTGTGTGTGCCTTAGAACATTTACCAATGTCTTTCGCTTATAATTTTCTATGTGTGTATGGCCTTCATGAGAATATTATTTTTTTATAATTGTAGGTGTATTTGGGATTTTTAACATGCATTTGATGCTTTCTTTCCTAGTTTTAGTGACATGTGCCCATGTCCCTTATTTTCTTGGCCACTTGGCCACTTGTTATGTTCTTCTTTCCTTGCATGATTATTTGCTTCTTTGATTCTTAGTTGTTTGCAATGCCATGATCTACATCATTCATTATATTCACTTTTTGGATGCCATGATGGACATCATACTCCATCTTTCCTTGAAAACTAACCATAGTTCATGTTTTAGTGTAGTATAATACATATGCTATTACATTATTACATTTATCAAGGCATGCTCCTATTGATCTAACAATATCCAACACAAACTATGCTATATCTTGAGACATATTTTGGATTATCATTGTTACATCATGTATTTCATAGAATAACATACTTGTAGGGCCATTTATTCTGAGGGAAGTCATTGTAAGGTCTTCATTCCTACCCTTAGAAGAGGGGGAAATAAACAAGGGTTTTGTCATAGAGATCAGATCCCTCTATTGATCAAAATCAATTTTTATCATGCTAAGAACAACAATCAAAATTAAAAAACATGCATAATAGACCAAAATAATACTAAAATACATAAAATAAGAATAAAAAATAATAAAGGATAAGAGTGTCTCATTTATACAACAATGCCCCAAATTAAAGTGTCCACTTTTTGGTGTTCCTATCCAAACAACTAAAAACCTAATTTAAAAAAAGAAAATAGAAAGGTAAGGTTAATTATAGTTTTTCTAGCTATAGTCTAGTTTAGATTAGTTATTTTTAGTAAAATTTCACTTAGATTATCCAAACATAGCGGGAATCATGCACGACATGATGGATCTCACTTCTTCTTTTAAATTAGGCAGTCAGTATAAGTTCTAGATTAGAATCCATGTTATAGACACCAATTATTGAGGGCAATCTATAGGAACCATTTTCCTTCTTCTATTTCCATTTCATTATATTACCCAATTATTCTTATTATTTACATGTCTTATTTCATCTAGAAGTGGTTGGCATCATTTTGGAGTGGTTTTCATATAAACCTAGTTCTCAATTTTGGAGTGGCTTTCATACAATCCTAATCTCCACCTTTCATAATGGCCAAGATTGGCCTAGTTCTCAATACACATTCAGCTATCCACACTATATTGTTAGATTATAGAGCATTCATGGGCTTCATAAGCTATCTCATACAACATAGATTCATACCAGTATCAGTTCATTTTTCACACGTAGTGGGCAATGATGAAACCAGAGGACTATCTAGCCTTTGTATTCTGAAGCCACCTATTCAAAAGGATTAGACACATAGTCCAAAAATTGACTAATACACACATGATCACATAGATTCACTATGTAGTGGGTGACAATGAAGCCAAAGGGATAGCTTTTTTATTATTCAGCCACCCTCAAGTAATTGAGCACTTAGCTCCATTCGTGATATTACTCTTGGTCCAACACATACCTAACATCACTCAACATCACTAAACATCACAATAGGTTTTGTATTGGTTTACATACCTGATGATGTATAATAATTACTTTATTTTAGTTTCTCTTTTACCCAACCTTTATACATTTTTATTGCATACATAGTGTTTCTAGTAAGAACTAATCTACTCCTTATTTTCTCTTACAGATGTACACTTCATGTTGTACTCTCTCTAAACATAGTCAAAATCACAAATCTTCATGGGCATCACCCTTATATGTAAGTTCAGATAATATTTCTATTTTCCTTTATCCTAGTATTTCACTTTGCTACATCACTAGAATAAAGGTAGCCAAATGTAGTCATATAAAATGTAAAAATTGCTAGTTTTAGTGTGGCTTGTGAGACCCCATCCATAGGTCATTTTTTTCATTCTCTTCTAACCCTTCTAGACACATTTTTGCTCATTACCAATCATGTACGACCTTTTGAATGGCCATTCCACCTCAACAAAAAACAATTTCCCATGCCAATCCTATTTCCCCAAGTCATGACCCTATAAGATAGGAGTGTCCCATTTGGACGATAGCGTCTAACTTCAAAGAATTCACTTTTTGGTAGTCCTGTCCATTTGCACTTTGAGCTGAAATATTCATTTTCATTTGGTCCTTATCCTTTTTTAGGTCATCCTAGAATGAATACATCTGACCCATGACCAATGTTCCCTATAAAATCCTAGTCAAAGATCATTTACAAAGGCAAGTGACCAAACTATAAAAGTAAGGAAAAATAGAAATAAATCACAAAAGTAAACCTCCATAATCTTTGCACACAGTCACCCAACACAACTATAAACCTAATCAAATCCTCATACAGGACCTAGCCACATCAAACACTATCAATTTGGCATTTGCATCCACATCACACTATTTCACAAAGCACACTAGATGAGAGAACTACATGTGGATTGATCCCTCTTCAGAGTATTAGTATATAAGTAGCATGCCCATAAAAGGGATGTGGATCACATGTTAATTATATTTTACACACAAACCCCCCTTTTCTCAAGTGACTCAAAATGTCATTTTATCAAGCATGATGGAGGGTTAAGGTTTGATGATAAAATCAGATCCATAATAAGACTTGTGGACAACCAACACTCAATTTTTCATAGGCACACTCATATAGGTACAGTGCAACTACCTAGAATGTTTGAGGTCTCTATGATCAACTTAGACAATAGGAATAGGAATAGACAAAAATGTCAGACACCAAAGCATCCACTTTTTGGTGCTCTTTTCCTTTCAACTAACAAAATCTAGATTTAGGCTTACAACACCTTCCCAATCTTGCACAACCATTTTGAACCTATGTATTAGCCATCTCAGTCTATTTTATAGCTAAGTTATAGTTCTTTTTATTTATTTATATTTTTAGAATGGTAACAAAGAAAAATAATTAGATAAATTAGGACTATATTTATTGCTATATTTTGTACTGATTTATTAATCTAGACCCTTAACAAAAATAGTAATCAAACTCCATTATTCCCAAACAAGGTAAATCACAAAGAGAAGGAAATTTGTGACCTTAATTTATTGAAGGTAGAGAATGTACATATCTAAAACTAATTCTAGAAATCTCATAAAACATACTTTTAACATGATTTTATTAGTTATTAAACATTTAGTGAATAACAATTCATAAATTATGGGTATCAAGAGACATACTTAGAATGTAGGCCCTCTAGAGCTTCATACCAATTTTTCAATATTTATGCATTATTAGAATGAATGAACTCCTGATATTGAAACAATATTTCTTGTGTAAAATATAATCCATGCTCTTCCTCATATATAGTTTATTTAATAGGGGCCTCTCAGAATGAGCCAAATATTCTCATAAAGGACTCTATGAGTGCTTGTTTGATCTTGGATGGGAAAAGATACTTGGAGGGTGTGTAAAAGAGTTGAGAAAGATGTTTAAAGAAATTGTCAATATGGATATAACATTATTGTTCATGGGAGTACTATAGAATTTGGGATTTATCATTTTAAATTTAGTTTGGACATGCTCTTTTGTAGGTTGAGTAATGGGTGAAGACTCCCTAATAGGTTGATCAGTTGTCAATGATGCCTAAAGTGTGGAACTAGAAAATGACTTCTTATTTTTAATAGGGTTATGATTAGTAATACAATTATTATATTTATTTGTTCATCCCCTACTAATTTGATACCCATCCTCTTGAGTACTCTTGAACTTATCAAAATTGGGTTTGGTAATTATCCTATTACGAGGGAAGTATAAAGGGAAATATTTTATCTTGTTGCTTGTGCTTGAAAATGAAATAAATTGTAAGACAAATTGATAAAGATAACTTAGTAAGAGTGATGAGAGTCACCAACTTAAATCTAAAGGAACTATTTAAGATATTTAGAGAAATCCACTTTTGCACAAACCCTTTTATGGGGTTGTGCTGAAAAAATCATGGAATCTCATGGAAAATAACATATCCAATGGAGGTTACAATTTTATTAAAGGAATGAAATAACATTGAGGCAACCTAGTGAATTCAAAATAGATGAATAATTTCAAATAAATATGATCTAAAACAAAAAAATATCATGTCCAGGATGAAAGGATCATCAAGGAATTATGAATATACCAAGTGGTGTCACTTCCAGAGTTTAGACTGATCAAAGTAAAGGAAATATTCTATGGATAAGTCTATATCTATATGAGCACCAATCTACTTACAAGAAGTTTTCATAATAGACCAGTTGATATGCCATATGATTAATGGTAAAAGTTAACATGGGATCAATGGCTTAAAGAATATGCACCAACAAATTTAAGCTTCTAGTTCAAAATTCTTGTCATCCATGAAGAATTAGGTGTTTATGATACTAATTTGTTGTTCAATTTTATCGATGATCACCTGTATGATGAAATAGATTTTAAATTTTGTTTCAAAGATTGTATATATAATCACTCGCATAAAAAAGTTAGATATACATTTTAAACAAAGGTTTATGAATTTATAGAAAATGTTAATACCATATTAAGCAACGAATTTCTTGTGAAAAATCCTAGGCACCCTATTAAAATTGAAAGGTTGATCCCTAATCTTCATAAATCACATGCACACTCATGGGATGACTTTGTCTATGAAACTTATCGTAGGTATGAAGATTCAGATGACATAAGAATTGACATGTCTATTGAAAGCCCTTATGGGAGTCCTTAACAAGAAGCATGGATGGGCCCTTGTAAGGTTTGTTTGTTATCCCTTTAATACAATGACATAGATGATTTAACTATGAAATTAAATCCTAGAGTGTGATCCAGCTAATCACACCATGTGACCCATAAAAATGTTCTTGTCTTGGATAGTAGAGTGGGTTTGTCCTCTACTGTTTATAGATATGTGATGCTATTTTATTTCTATAAACATTTTTATTTGATAGGAGCATGCACTCATATTACTCCATGATTCGAGTAGGGAATTCCAATAAAGTTGGAAGTAGCATATGTGGTGGGGGTGGTCTATCAGCATCTTAGATTTTATTAGATGCTCCTTGGGAAGTACACCTTTTGGTATGACACGAAAAAAGCATCAATGCTTTTATCACTTTTCCTAGTCAGATGGGGCTATTATCCAACAAACCTATGTTTTTGGTTATCTATAATCGATTCCTACTTGAACCGGTGGAAAAGCTCTCCCAATTCTTTATTTAAGAAGAGTTTTGGGTTCATTCACTACCATTGAATGCTTAGAGTAAAAGGAGAGAGTTCTATAATTCTTAGAATAGGTCTATTAGGTATTGGTTGAGACAATTACCTGACTCATAGTCTAGTAGTTTCAGAATTGTTTGGCCTTATGCAATGTGCATAGCCTATGAACCTATGTTTGGTAGTTTCTAATTATTAGTCTTGAAGAGTTGGCAGGATTAATACTATGTATGTTTAAAATATTGTTGAACTTAACTAATTTTGTAATGTTGTTTTATGCTATATAAATATATATTTTGTTCAAATGGTCTTTCTAGTATCAGAGCCTAGTTTGCCTATTCAGTATATATTATGGGTTATATTATCATCTTGAATTCTTTGTTCTAGCATGTAGGGAAATCATACCACTCTTTGGATTATCTGTTTAAAGTTGATTTGACTACTAGCTTTCCTTGATTCATAAGCTCAGGGAACCTATTATGTCTGAATTTCCTTGAGACTTCTTTGGCACAATAATCTATCAAACCTAGTTCTTGAATATGCGTGGGTTACCTAGAGTCGAGGAATTAAGACAAGGTGTAGTTTATTCCATCTTTTTTTCCTAATAACCCATATTAAAATAATTGTCTATTGGAGGAGGCCCTAGAAGTTACAAATTGAATGAGCACTAGGTGACAGCAAGGATAAGTTCTCTCAAGAAGAGGTGTGTCTTCTAAGCGTTATGGACCAAGTAAGTGCATGTTTTGTTCCTTTTTCAGATTTGATAGAGAAATTATAAGTTAGAAATAGAAAAGAAGATGAACATGAGCTAATCCAATATATTTATCTAGAATCTACAAAGGCAAACTGGGAACTCCCTAGACAATATTTGTCTGAAGTCTATAAGATGAATTTCTTCAAACAAAAGTTTTAGACTAAAGTCTCTTTCAAACAATTTAGTCTTAAAGGTTTGATGTTGGGAAATCTTGAGGGTAATTGATTCAATATACTTTCTAAGGAACATTTTAAGAAATTTTATAAAAAAGCTATCATTTTGTACACATTGGCCAATTAGAAGGGGCAATAGTACCTCTTTTAAAGAAAGGCCTAGACGTTCCCGTTTTGTTTGTTCTTATTTATAACAAGCTGAAAAGCATTTCCCAAGTTATGATTAGTGTAATCAATGATAATGTCCATGATAGTAAAGTTACTTGTCAAGTTTATCCTAATTTTATGGCTGACTTAGAGGATCCTACTATTCCTAAAATACTTAGATGTAATTTAAAATTTAAGAACCTTGAAATGTATCCTAGATCTATTCCCTTTAGTACAGTTACCTAATGGGTCTTTTGATATTGTAAGTATCCTTTAGTACCCTCCAATTATACTCAAAAACCCCAACCAACATGGTGATGAAACATGGAATAAAAAATATAGAAGACCAAGTCAATATCAATCAAATAAACTTTAAGACAATCTCCTTACCCAAAGAATGGGTGACTAGCTATAGAAAGTGTATATATAGGCCACCTAAGAAAAAAACCAAGTACACTCCTATGATAACTTCTCTTTCTATAAAAGAAGATTTTGGAAGATATAAAATCGACTTGGTGGAAGAAGAAGAAAAACAAGAAACCCAACAAGGATAATTCCGTAAACAAAGAAAACTCAAAAGGTCTCAGTCTATGAAGAAACCCTCTATAACTAATTTAGAGACCCTCAAAACTATAAGATTCCCAAACTGAAAATCTAATGCTTATAAATTAGATTGGTCAAGATACCATAGTTTTCTTGATGAAGAAAAATCTTATGTAAACCTAGATGAAAATCATTTTGGAAAACATCATGATTGTGATAGTATAAATTATACTAAGAGAATACAGAATGCTCTGCATACTAATATGTTTAGAGGAGAACCAACTGAAGAAAGAGAATATCTTCCAAGACAAGATGAGTTGAAAATCTCAACTACTTTAGAAAAAGATGCAAATGGGGTAGATGTCAAATATAGTGTTCTAAAAAATATGGGAATGTTTCCCCCAAGGCAATTCTATGTAAAATTCACATCTGATGGGCTATTTGTTATGCAACATGACCCAATAGAAGTAGTAGGTAGGGGAAAATATAACTTTACTATAGGAAGGAAACTAAACTGGTGTAATTCAGCCTTAAATGAGTTGGGAAAAAATATTGATGAACTTTATGTGGAAATTGATTAAATCAAAATCTTTCTAGATGAAAATGTAGGAACACTGGTTAAGAAAGCATTGGACCAAACACAAGACCTAGCTCCACTAGTCAATAATAGTGACAAGATTTAAGGTGAGATAAATGTAGCCAAAGCTGACCTAGTTAAGTTATATAAAGGCCAAAATAAATAAATAGTAATGTTAGATGAAGCCACTGGCATAGTAAAACATCTAGGAGAAGTCATTTTAGAGCAAAATCTAGACCTCTCTCTTGAGACTACTAAGCTTGAAGAAATAAAGGAAGATTTGAATAAGCTGATTATGAAAAATACACATGGTTATGATATTCTTAAGGTTATCCACATAGGAATGGTGGACATTTTAAGTGTTGATACTAGTACAATTTTTCAAACCAAAAAAATGGACATTAGCCTTGAACAAATAGAAAAATTTGTCATAAAAACAAATGATCAGTAGAATGTTAGAGTAGAAGAAACCAAAAAGAAAATTCAAGTACTTCAAGAAAATGTTGATACCTTAGTAGGATCATCCTCACTTATTTGGAATGAAATAATTGAACTGTAGGAAAACATTAAAAGGTCTTATAAAACAAACACTCTAAGTATGGTAAAAATAGGAGAAGGCACCCCTTCTAAGATCATTGCATTAAGACAACCTACTATAGAGAAAGTGTCTGATCATGCTAAATAAATTAGATAATTAAGATCCTTTATAAACATTGAGTCATTAAGCATAATTTATTTTCTAAAAAAAATTTATGACACCTACAAAAGGCTTGAAAGACTTAATAAAAATACTAAAATTTTCAAAGAATTGGTTAAGTTGTCTAAGGATATAAACTAGAAAAAGAATGTTGAAGAAAATATCACTGCCACCTACCTATATTTCAATGAACTTAGTGAACTAGATTCGAACCCTCATAATCTATAAGTCTTACATCTCTTGGATGTTTCACAGGATTCAATTGAGTGCCTGCTCATTGGCCCTAAAGGTGTGAAAGAGGAAAAGGTTGTACTTACAAATACACCTAGATGGTTGGAAGAAGTATACTCATTTAACACTAAGTCATCCAGCGTGTCTATAGTCACACATAGGATTAGAGAAACCTTTCCCCAAGGAAATTTTGATAGTATTGAAGCCCTTGATTAGGATATCTAGTGAAATCAAGGAAGATAGCTGGATGGTCTAACTCAGGTTCCTATACTTCCATATTCACTCAATATTTATGGTTAGTGTGGAATAGGTAATGATATAAGGTATAAAATCTAGAGTCTAATTGAAAGACTCCACAGCTGGGCATAAAATCAACAACTTGTATTTGGGATGACTGAGGAAGAAGTCATGGACCTTATAATTGCTAACCTAGATGGTAGCATAAAAGGATGGTGGTTATACCTTACAAAAGACTAAAGGGTTGTGGCAAGATCCATGGTATCTGACTTTGATGAAGTAGTTATCCATGAGTATGTTAGAGACAAGGTAAATGTTGATTCTATTAAATACAATAGATTATTCAAGATGAAGCTTTATAACATGAAATACTAGGACATTCAAATGTGATTTTGCTCTTTTGGTAAGAAAAAAAAAATAGACCTAAAAGACTAAAACTAAACACATGTTTATTAATGCACTTCTTAGCAAAACATCAAATGAAGTATTGGCCTACATAACAACTAAAAAGGAATCAATGATTGGATAAAAAGCCACAGTTACAAAAATGACCTTAGGTCAAATTATCTAGTCTATAGAATAATATCTTTATACTCAATGTAAGGATAAAGCTACAATGAACTTACTTAAGAAACAAATGAAAACCTTTGATAATATATCTAAAAACATAGTGGATATAGTACACTAGGCTATTATCATTGTAATAATTCTCATTATAAATGCCACAAAGGAAAGCGCAGATCCCAAAAATGGAAAATTGGAGACAAGGCCAAGTATAAGAGGATGGTTCTCTAAAAGAAAAGCTTATGTTAAGCCAAAAATAACCATCTCAGGTAAGTGACCTATAAAATTTTATATCTATGGTCAAGAGGGTCATATAGCTCCTCAATACCCAAATAAGAAAAGGTATCCTAAAAAGATGAAAAAGATTAGAGCTATACTTCCTAATGAAGAAATGTAAGTTATTTTTTAATTCAGCTCAGATGATGATGTCTATTGAATACCCACTAAAAATGATATTTCTTCAAGTGAAAATGAAAATTAAGTAATTCAATTTGAAGAACTATCTTCTTCTAATAAATCTGAGACTAAACTCTACTATTAAAATATGATGTCTAGATTTGATCTTGAAGCCTAAATGTAACATCTAGAATATCTACTCTAGAACTATAATCTCCCTCTTTATCTCATCCCTATCTATCAAGATGAGATTACCCAATTACATAGCATGCATGGTGACCCTAAGGGAAAAAAATATGTAATAGGTTGACTTTCATGACAACCCAATGTTATATGCACAATAGGAATGGAATAGAAAACAAAAATCTAAGCTTAAGAATCCAAACACATAGACCCTGATAAGATACCAAAAGCCTCTTATTGAAATACTTAGAGCTATAAAATCAAAAATAGAATATGATTCTCAAGATAATAATGAATAAATAAAAATTTATAAATATTTTATAGAGGAAAACAATCTTGAAGAGTTCCTACTAACCATGGTTGTTTTTATGCTAGATAACAAAAACAAATCATTATCTCAGTAAACATCATTGTTTCGAAAAATGGCTTATTGACCTAAGATTTTTTATTTGATACTTGAGAAAATATGAGTATTTCAAAGCATGGAGATATATTAGAGTAATTTTGGCAAGATGCTTCATTAGATTTTACCACTATCAATGGGTCAAGGACTACGATAAATAAAGTTGCTCCTAGGGTTCTACTTAAAGCAAATAGAATTAAGTCATATGTAAAATTATGGATGTTGGATAAGATGTCGATAGATATTATTCTAGGAATGAAATTATTGAATCAATTTATGACTTATACTATTCACATTAAATACTTATATTTAAACTTCTTTTCTAATGAACACCAAATTCCTAGAAAAACCCATGCAACTATAAGAATTGGCACAAGATCCCATGAAGAAGAAGATAGGAAATTGTAGATGAAGATATACTAAATATTGTCATAACAAAGATCAAAGGATTTTGTGATAATGATCCCAGAAGGTTTTGGGATAAGTGTAAACATACTATTTCTCTTGATATAAAACTTGGCACTGATCATACTGGAGGTATCAAATCTAACACTATCCCTTTCTCCCCTTCTCAAGTTATAATATGAGAAGAAGGGATCAAATAATTGTTGAAGAAGGATTTGATATAGAAAAGCCATAGTGAATGGGCTTCTCCTATTTCTATGTTAATAAACACTCAAAGAAAAGATGGAAAATGAGATTGGTAATAAATTATAAAAAGCTCAATGATTGGCTTATACCTATTAGGCATCCAATCTATAACAAGACTATTCTTATCAACAAGTTGAAGGAATGTTGCATTTTTTCTAAGTTTGACTTGAAAAGTAGATTTTGGAAAATCGCAATAGAACCTAAAGATATTTAAAAAATTGTATTTGTCTTTCCAGTCTTATATAGGCATTATGAGTGGAAGGTTATGCCTTTCACCCTAAAAAATGCTCCCTCTAAATTTCAAAAAAGGATGGATGGAATATTTGGCCATGCTAAGAATTTTGCTATCTATATTGGTGATATATTATTTCTTTCAAAATATTTAAATAGTCATCTTATAAATTTAAAAGAATTTGTTGATCTTTGTAACTAGAGTGGGTTGGTTTTAAGTGATAATAAAATAGAGATAGGCAAGATAGAGATTGAATTTCTTGGGCTAAATATATGTCAAAATAAGATTGCATTACAACTTCATATTTTTCATTCTTTAGAAAGATTCCTAGATGAAATAAAAGACAAAACCTAATTACAAAAGATTCCTTAGATCTCTAAATTACTGCTCTCCATTCTATAAAGACCAGGACAAAAATAGGACAATGTTACAGAAAAGGTTAAGAAAAGACTCAAGCCCATGGACTATTGAAATGACACAGGGAATCAAAATAATGAAGGAAAAAGTTAAAGGACTACCAAATCTCAAACTGCCAAGAGAAGGTCTAATTATTTTTGAAATAAATGATTTAGATGAATCATACGGTGGAATACTTTTGGAGAAAACTAAAGATGACAGAGAAGAAGTCTAATATTACTATAGTGGAACATGAAACCTAGCTCAAAATAATTATCATTACACTAAGAAAGAACTATTAGCAGTCAAGCTATGCATGTTCGAACTAAGGATCTTTTTGCTCTTAAAGAAATTCCTCTTTAGGATAAATCTGTTACAATTTGAATCTATCATTAGAAAAACCAACACCTAGCAAGTTGGGAACTAGATAATGACTATATGGGCAATATGGTTTTCTAACTTTGAGTTTGATGTTTAATACAAGAAAGGAAGTACTAACTGGTTAGCTGATTTGATGTCCATAGAAGGATCAAAATGGTATTCCCAAAAGTTTTGTACTAAACATGTTTTGATGTTTTAGGGTAATGAAGGACCTGATAATTTTGACTATGATATTTTTGTAAAAGATATTACTCAACAAGAAAAAGAAAGAATGAAAGAATGACTTATTATCCCTATAGAAACCCAAATCAAAGAACTTTTTGGGCTTGTTAATGAATTTTTTTTGTCAAAATATTTCTTGGTTAATGCCCATAGGAACTTTCTTGATGCTGACAGAAGGAGATGGACTGGATTCTATGATATGGATCATAGAAATATTAGGATACTCAGGGGACAATTATCACTTGTAGACTTTAGGCTGATCAAAGCAAAGACAATTTTATATGGAGAAGTTTATATCCATATGAGCGCCAATCTGCTTACAAGAATCTTTCATTATAGACCAGCTGATATGCCATATGATCAATGGCAAAAGTTAACATGGGATCAATGGCTTAAAGAATATGCACCAACAACTTTAAGCCCTTAGTTCAAAATTATTATCATCCATGAAGAATTAGGTGTTTATGATACTAATATGTTGTTCAAATTTACTATTGATCCCCTATATGATGAAATAAAATTTAGGTTTTGTTTCAAAGACTATATATATAACCACCAGAACAAAAAGTTAGATATAGATTTCAAAGAAAGTTTTGTGAACTTCCAAAAGATGATAATACCATATTAAGTAATGAATTTGTTATGGCAAATCCTAGGTACCCTAATAAAATTGAAATATTGATCCCTGACCATCATGAATCACATGCATACTCATGCCATGACTATGTCCATGACACTTATCATAGGTGTTAAGATTCAAATGACATAAGCATTAACATGTTCATTGAAATCCCTTATGAGAGTCCCTAGCAGGAAGCATGGATGGGCCCTTGCAAGGTTTATTCATTGTCCCTTTAATATGGTGATGCAAATGATTTAACTGTGAAAGCAAATCTTGGAGTGTGATCTAGCAAATCACACCATGTGACCCATGGAAAGGTCTTTTATTAACTGTTAGAGTGGGCCTATCCTCTACCATTTACAGCTGTGACATGTTGTTTGCTTTTTAGAAAAGTTTTATTTTGACAAGAACATGTGCTCATATTACTCCATGATTTGGGTAGGGAATCCCAATAAAGTAGGAAGTAGCACATGTGGTAGGTGTGGCTTGTCAACCTCTTATCTTTTATTATATGATCCTTAGATAGTATTCCTTTTGGCATGACATGACCAAAACTTCTTTGCTTTTGTCACTTTGCCTAGTTAGATGGGGTTGTCATCCAAAAAACTAAGGTTTCTGGTTATCTATAACTAGTTACTCCTTAAACTGGTGGAGAAGCTCTCCCAATTCTTTATTTAAGAAGATTTTGGGGTTCATTCACTACCATCAAAATGCTCAGAGCAAAAGGAGAAAGCTCTACAAGTCTTAAGATAGGTTTGTTAGGTATTGGTTCAGACAACTACCTGGCTCAGGGTCAAATAGTTTCAAAACTACTTGGCCTTCTACGTTGTGCTTAGCCCATGAAGTTGTGTTTCATAATTTCTAATTATCAGTATTGAAGATTCAGTATGATTAAGACTATGTATGGTTAGAATCTTGTTGGACTTCACTAATTATGTAATGTTGTTATATGTTATATAAATATATATTTTGTTCAATCATTCTTTTTGATATCAGAGCCTAATTTGCCTATTCAATATATATTATGGGTTATATTATCATCTTAAATTCTTTGTTGTAGCTTGTATGCAAATCATTCCACTCTTTTGATTAATTTTCTAAATTTTATTTGAATACTAGATTTCCTTGATTCATAAGCTCAGGGAACCTACTACGTTTGAAGTTCCTCGAGACTTCTTTGGCCCAATAATCTATCAAATCTAGTTCTTGAGTATACATTGAATACTTGGAGTTGAGGCATTAAGGCAAGGTGCCATTTAAGCCATTTTCTTCCTAATAGCCCTATTCAAAGAATTTTATAGTAGAGGAGGACCTGAAAGTTACCAACTGAATGATCACTAGGTGGCAGTAAGGATAAGTTCTCCCAAGAAGACTTAAGTCTTCTAAGCATTATGGACCAAGTAAGTGAAAGTTCTGTTCCTTTTTCAAATTTGATAAAGAGATCAAAAGTTAGAAATAGAAAAGAAGATAAATATGACCTAAGCTAATATATTTCTTTGGAATCCACAGATGCAATCTAGGAACTCCCTAGACTAGATTTGTCTAAAGTCTATAAGATGAATTTCTTCAAATAGAATTTTTAGACTGAAGTCTCTTTCAAACAATTAAATCTTAAATTTATGATGTTAGGAAATATTGAGGGTAATCTATTAAATATACTAGCTAAGGAACATTTTAAGACATTTTATCAAAAAGGCTATTATTTTGTACACAACAACCAATTAAAATGAGAAATAATACCTCTTTTGAGGCAAGGCCTAGATGATCCCATTTTGTCTATTTCTATTGATAGTAGGGTGAAAAACAATTCCAAATCTATGCTTGTTGAAATCAATGATAATTTCCATGATGGAAAAGTTACTTGTCAAGTTTATCCTAATTTTATGGCTGACTTAGAGGATCATACGATTCCTAGAATGCTTAAATGTAATTTACAATTTATGAACCTTGTGATGGATCCTAGATATATTCCTCTTAGTATAGTTACTTGATGGGTCTTTTTATACTTTAAGTATCTTTTGGTACCCTCTAATTATACTAAAAATTCCCTAGCCAATGTGGTGATGATACCTGGAACAAAAAATATAGGAGACTAGGTCAGTATAAGTTAGATGCACCTTGAGATAATATCCTTACCCAAAGAATTGGTGACTATCTATATCAAGTATATATATATATAGACCACCTAAGAAAAAACCAAGTACACTCCTAGGCTAACTTCTCTTTCTACAAAAAAAGATTTTGGAAGAGATAAAATCTCTCTGGTGGAAGAAGAAAAACAAGAAACCCAACAACGAGAATGCCCTAAAGAGAGAAAACTCAAAAGGTCTTAGTCCATGAATAAACCCTCTATAGCTAATTTAGAGACCCTCAAAATCATAAGATTTGTAATCCTAAAATTTGATGCTTCTAAATTAGATTGGTCAGGATACCATAGTTTGCCTGATGAACACAACTCTTATGTAAACCTAGCTGAAAAACATTTTGGAAACCATCCTTTTTGTGATGCCTGTATAACTTATACCCAGAGAATACAAAATGCTCTACGTATTAATATGTTTAGAGGAGAGCCAACTGAAAAAATAAAATCTCTTCCAAGAGAAGACGAGTTGAAAAAATCAACTACTTTAGAAAAATAAGCAAATGGGGTAAATGTCAAATATAGTGTTCTAGAAAATATGGGAAGGTTTCCCCCAAGCCAATTCTATGCAAAATTCACATTTGATGGCCAATTTGTTATGCAACATGAGCCAATAGAAGCAGTAGGTAGGGGAAAGCATAACTCTACTACAAGAAGCAAACTAAATTGGTGTAATTCAACCTTAACTGAGTTGGGAAAAAATATTGATGATCTTTATGTGGAAATTGCTCAAATGAGAAGCTTTATAGATCAAAATGTAGGAGCACTGGTTAAGAAACCATTGGTCCAAACATGGGACCTAGATCCACTAGTCAATACTAGTGATATGATTTAAGGTGAGATAAATGCAGCCAAAGCTAGCCTGGTTGAGTTAAATAAAGGCCAAAATAAACAAATAGTAATGTTAGATGAAGCCACTGGCATAGTAAAACATCTAGAAGAAGTCCTTTTAGAGCAAAAGCTAGACCTCTATCTTGAGACTACTAAGCTTGAAGAAATAATGGAAGATTTGAAGAAGCTGATTATGACAAATACACATGGTTATGATATGCTTAAAGTTATCAACACATGAATGGTGGACCTTTTAAGTGTTAATACTATTAAAAATTTGCATACCATAAAAATGGACATTAGCCTTGAAAAAATAAGAAAAGTTGTCATAAAAATAAATGATCAATGGAATGTTAGAGCAAAAGAAACTGAAAATAAAATTCAAGAGTGTCAAGAAAAGGTTGATACCTTAGTAGGACCATCCTCACTTATTATGACTCAAATACATGAACTATAGGAAAACATGAAAAGGTCTTATAAAACAAACTTTCTAAGTATGGTAAACATAGGAGAAGGCACCCCTTATAAGATTATCCCATTAAGATAACCTACTATAAGGAAAGTGTTTGATCATGCTAGACAAGTCAAACAATTAAGATCCTTTAGAAGCATTGAGTCACTAATCATAAATGATTTACTCAAAAAAAATGATTACACCTACAAAAGGCTTGAAAGGCTTAATAAAAATACTAAAATTTTCAAAGAATTGGCTAGGCTGTGTGAGGATATAAACCAAAAAAAGAACATTGAAGAAAATATCACTACCACTTACCTATATTTCAATGAATTAAGTGAACTATATTGTAACCCTAATAATCTAGAAGTCTTAAATCCCTTATATACTTAATAGGATTGGACTGAGTTCTTACTCACCAGCCCTAAAAGTGTGAAAGAGGAAAAGGTTGTACTTACCAGTACACCTAGATGGTTGGAAGAAGTATACTCTTTCAACACTGAGTCATCCAACCTATCTATAGTGACACCAAGGAATAGAGAAACCTTTCCCCAAGGAAAATTTTGAAGTGTTGAATCCCTTGATTAGGATATCTAATGAGATCAAGGAAGACAACCATATGATCTAAATCAGGTTCCTATACTTCCATATTTACTCAATATTGATGGTTGGTGTGTAATAGGTAATGATATAAGATATTGAATCTAAAGTCTAACTAAAAGACTCTAGGGATGAGTAGAAACTCAAAAAATTATATTTGGGAAGACTGAGGAAGAAGGCATGGACCTTATAATTGCTAACCTAGATGGTAACATAAAAGGATGGTGGTTATCCCTTATAGAAGACCAAAGGGTTGTGACAAGATCCACAGTAGCTGACTTTGCTGAAATAGTTATCCATGAGTATGATGGAGACATGGTAAATGTTGATGATATTTAATATAATAAATTATTCAGGATGAAGCTTTATAACATGAAATAATAGGATAGATTCAAATGTGATTTTGCTCTTTTGGAAATAAAAACAAAATAGAGTCAAAATACTAAAACTAAACACATGTTTATTAATGCACTCCCTACTGAAATCTCAGTCAGAGTATTAGCCTACATAACAACTAAAAAGGAAGCCATGGCTGGAGAAAAAGCCATAGTTACAAAAAATACCTTAGGTTAAATTATCCAATCCATATAAGAATATCTTTACAATCAATGTAAGGATAAAGTTGTGGCCAAACTACTTCAAAAACATATGAAAACCATTGATAATAGTACTTACAAACATAGTGGATATAGTGTACAAGGCTATTATGGTTATGAGAATTCTCATTGTAAATGCCACAAAGGAAAGAGCAAATCCCAAAAATGTAAAATTGGAGACAAGCCCAAATATAATAGGAGGTTCTCTAAAAGAAAAACTTATGTTAAGCTGAAAAGAACCATCTCAGGAAAATGACCTATAAAATGTTAAATCTATGTTCAAGGTGTTCATATAGCTCTTAAGTGCCAAAATAAGAAAAGGTATCCTAAAATGATGAAAAAGATTAGAGCTATACTTCCTAATGAAGAAATTAAAGTGTATATAAATCAAAAAGATAAAGGTAATTCAAAAATGATAAATGAATAATTTTTTTTAAAAAAAAGGGTGAAAAGCTATGTTTTTATCTATGGAGGAATAAAAATTAATAAATTAGAGGATGATAGAGAGGCACAATTCTATGGAGAAGGTAGTCTATGGAAGTTGAGAGGCATAAAAGGAATTAAAAAAACAAAGCTATGAAGTAAAAGCAAAGACCGTGTAGATTACCATGTAAGCAATGTAAGTCTTTTCTATAATTTATTGATGTAAAAATTTGGGTTGAAAAATGGTTCAAATAATGTTTATTGTGAACTAAAATAAATAAAGGCCAAACCTTAGACTTATGTACGCTAGTTGTATTGTGAATTAAAAAGTGTATATTATATATGCATGTTGTACATGGATGGTGCATATTATAATTGCTATGTCTAGACTTACATCTATGATATATTGAGTTAGATTATGCATGTCGGTTATTATTCTGAATAGCATTTTTTGTTATAATTGATAAGTATTTATGTAAATGTGCATACAATATTTAGAAGTGTAATGTATGATAACATGGAATATAATTATATTTTTTAATAACTATGACTTTATCTATTGTGTCTAGTTTCTTAAATAAAAGTTGAAGTTTTCATGTATTTAAGACTACTTTATATGACTATTTGTGAAAAAACTAGTAGTTATGTCTTAGAATACTAGACTATGGTAATATGGGTTATCATAGGGTGTATTATGTTTAGAAACTAATTGTGGTAGTGAAAATATGCATTTAAATATTTATTTACTTGGGCGGTATAAAATGTAATCATTATTTCTAGTCTGAGATAGAAGTAATTTCAGATTCATTCATACGTATGATGGAATAAAGTTATGCTCTAGTTACTCCTACATTTTGGCATGTTACATAATGTATTTGATATTAGGTTTTAATTTAAATGAATGTGATGGTTGAATTGTATTTGACCAATATTTACTTTTGATACAAAGTAAAGAGTGAGATGGACTTCACTTCTTACTAGTGTTGCAATGTTAGATGAAGGTAGTCTAATCAAATGATGTGTATGAATTTGATTGATCTATAGATCATTATTATATATTACTCATAAATATTTGGACCAAAGTATGTTTAGTGAGACATTATTATTTCATGATTATGATTTACATATATTTTTGATATCTTACAATCGAATGGTTTTCTATGATACATACAAATACATATTACATGTTTAGATTAGAAATCATATACCACACAAATAATTATATTTATAGATTCTTGTACCATCATTATCTACTCATCCATAAAGGGAGGGACATTTTTTAATGAGATTAGAGTGGGGGATAATTGGTCTATGGTTGGTGTAGAAAAGTGCTCGAATTGTGCTCTCCCTCCCTACAACAATTCTACTTATCGATATGACCTGCAACAGATACTTGAGTTCAAGAACTATGCTTCAATGTAGCCATGTATGTATATGTACAATTTAGTCTATTATACATATCATTTAAGATTGTCATGAATATTTGTAATTACTTATTACTATACTTCAATAATATTGGTTGTAGACTTCTTTTGATTTTAGTTGAGTTAATGTGATTGCTTTTTATATTCATATTATGACATATGCTCTCATGATATTAGAGATCGATGATATGTGTTGTATTATAATTATTTATATTATAAAACCTTGAGTATTTATTATGGTATCAATATATTTTCATGGTTTATTTTATTTTTGGTTATGTGCTTATATTAAGAAAATTCACATATTTCTATCTCTAACCCAGCGAGGTTGTTACAATGGAAATGAAAAAAAGCTTACCTTATTTTAAGTAGGATATTTTCAAGTGACTTATAGTTTTAATAGAGAAGAGTTGTATAAAATAGTGGATTATAAAGACAAAAGGAAAATTTTGAATAAGGTGGATTTTTATAGCAGTTTGACATTGTTGGTGTACTACTTTATACTCTTGACTAGATAACCATATGTGTGTGTAATTCTAAAATTAAGGTTGTACTTAAGGATGATGAGAAGGGAGAGCCTTAAATAAATCAAGAACCATGAATGTGATAAGTATTTGATTATGACATAAATTAAATCCATGTTAATTTTTATATGCTAAAATTGATATGAAAAATATAATTTTATCTTTCTTGGCCCCTATAGAGCTTTTCTACATCTTATATGTCTTTCAATTTGTGTTGATTATTCATAAGTTTTATCTATCTATACTTAGTCCTTAAGTAAAATTCATATGACTTAGATTATTTGTGAAACCATACTTAACATGATAAACCCTAAACCATAAACCATAAATCATAAACACTAAACCTTAAAATAATAAATTTAACCCCACTTAACATCCTTCAGAGTAAGAATCATATTCTCATGGCATATTTCAACTCAAACCACATTTGTTAGTGGCCTAATTGTTTTATTGGCTTAGTTTTTGATGTTTTCGGCATTAATTTTTCCCAAAATCACATTTTATAGTCATAAATATGTTCAAACATCTCAAATTAGCCTCAATTACCTTCATGGTTGTACCATAAACCACATACCCTATTCCTTGAACCAAAGGTTGTCAGTTTGAAATGTAATTAATATAAAATATATATAAATAAATAATGGGATGGTGAAATTCATGTCAAATTCATTTCACCAAAAATTACATACATGATAAATCCCCATACACAGTAATACCACATATGTATTACTTCTGCATATGAAATACTTCCACAATGTTAATTTTGTGTATGTAATACCTCCACATACATGATAGTTATGTGTATGTGGTTATTATATTTAAATTTTAAAACACATGCTTGAAGTCTTGAGAATGGTTTTGACTCCTGAGTCTAAGGCATGAACCTAGAAACAAATAACCAATTTCATATTGTTTACTAAAAATAACTAAATTCAACTTCAACCATGATAAACACTATGAATTTTATCAAAACAATTCTTGAAAATATTACTATAATATCAAATACACTCTCTTATTCCTTAAAAACACACACACACACACACACACACACACACACACACACACACACACACACTACTTTTAAGGTTGTTAGCTATATTTATTTCTAAGTAGGTATTTTTATAATGATATATGCCATAACTATAGATGTTCATATTTTTGTATGTATCTTTTGATTCATTACTTCAAATTGAAAAAAAATATATGGTTGAAAACTATACCTAATTCTATACACATTCAAAAATGAAATCTAATTTTCAATATTTTTTGAGGTAGTTAAGGGGGACACACAATTAGATATATGTTATTCATAATATTTTAAGGTCTATTAACTTATGAAATTAATTTAAAAATCATTCATTAATTAATTTATAAAAAATAGGGTTTAAAAACTAGATGATCTTATCTCACTTTTCAAAAAAGTGTTTAAAATAAAACTAAATGATGCTAAAAAATGATTGGCTATACGAAAAGCTATCTAGTCAGTGTTTTATAAAAACTATTACCATATCTTCAAATTCCTAGTATTTAACCTACTTATACTTAACCATTTCAAAAAACAATTAGTATTTTAGAAACCAAATTCTAAATTCTATAATTCATGTTGACATGACATCTTCAAATTTTGAATGTTGGTGTCTCAAATAATGTATACAAGTTGGCATTCTTTATTTTTTAAGAAAAACATGTCCACTTCATACCCCACTTTGGCCCATCATTTCCCTATACTTACCCATTTATGATAAAAAAATTTAATGTGGAAAGTATTTTTAAGCAACAAAACTTCATTCTTGAACACAAATTATAGTTGAAAGGGCTTGTAGACCTAAATATCCCTATAACCAATTTTTGTCATATTTTGAAGTTTCAAGAAAATGCATGGTTATATGATGGTACATAATTACAAAAATTTAATAAAGTATTCTTAAGTTTAATGAATCTTTTTTGTCTTATTTTATTGTTTTTGAATAAGGTTGTAAATTTTTCTCTTTTCATCCATCGCCAGCGTCATTTTTGGAATCAGATTATAAAATATACTTGAGATATAAAGATAAATAAGGATTAGGTCAGATATTAGAGATGAAATGAAAATAAATATATTATTAAGATAAATAAAGATCATATTATGAAAAATAAACTTGAAATAGATTTCAAGAATGACACTTAGATGAGTAACCAGAGGTCATCCTAGAGTAGGTCAAAGAAGAAAACCAATAGATGACTTTATAGAGGAGATAATAAATTTTAAATAATGATTAGAAGTAATGAAATTTAGTAAATAAGAGGCATTGGCATAAGTGATGTGAATTAAGGAAAAGAGGAACCTCCAAAACAACTGGCATCGTCAGAAGATGAAGAAAGAATTGAAGAAAGACTCTTGAAAGTAGTCACAGGAATATGTTCAAAGCCTAAATTGGAAGTTTTCATGTATGAAGGAATGTTAATTGTGTAATAGTTATTTTATTGGATAAATTTAATGGATAAATAACTTAAATATGAAGGAATAAAGGATGATAAAAATATTAAAATTTGCTAATGCAAGATTGAGAGGTCATCTAACACTTTGGTAAGATGGAGTTCATGATGAGAGGGGAAGAAAAGACAATCCAAAAATCAAAATTTGGGAAATAATGGTAGCCAAAATGAAATTTATGATCATGAAAAAATATTATAAGAATCATATTTTCCATAATATTAAAAACTTAAAGCATAAGGATATGATAGTGAAAGACTATATAGAGTTCTATAGGTAACAATCAAATTAGGTCATTTAGAGGAAAATTTAGAAAAGGTTTCAAGGTATATTAATGGTCTAAGGTTTAATATAGAATATGAAATTATTAGTTTATCACAAATATTGTTTGAGGAACCATACTAATTGACACCCAAAGTAGAAGAAACAAATAACCAATTTCATGTTTTTTACTAAAAATAACTAAATTCAACTTCAGCCATGATAAACATTATGAATTTTATCAAAAAAAATCTTGAAAATATTACTATAATATCAAATACACTCTCTATTCCTTACACACACACACACACACACACACACACACACACACACACACACACACATTACTTTTATGGTTGTTAGCTATATTTATTTCTAAGTAGGACTTTTTATAATGATTTATGCCATAACTATAGATTTTCATATTTTTGTTTGTATCTTTCGTTAATCATGATTTAATATTAGCTATTTAACCATGAGTGAAACTTTGTGGTGGTATATTTTTTGGACATGCTATTTTTAATTAATCATGTAGTGGTTGATTTTGATGCATGCATAGGTGGATACAACCATGTAACATCTCACAACATATGAAAAAATATACAAATGCAGTTGATGATGAACATTGATATATGTGTGTGATGGATTCCATAGAAAAATTTGGTTATATATTTAGATTATTTATGTTACATTAATACTATATTAATATATCATGTATAAATCTTTTTTTAGGTGTTGTGAATGTGTAGGTAACAAATGTAAACATATAAGTGGGAGAAGAGGTGGAGTGAGACACATTGAACAATCTTAACATAAACATGTTATAAGAGATATTGACTTGCACGTTATCATTTCCACCTAATATTTAAATGCATATGGTTAATATTGAACCTCAAAACATTACACATTGACAACTTAGTACCTAAAGACTATTGTATATTGAGGAGATGATGCTTGTTTAATAAAAACACACCATTATCCTATGTATGAGCTTGTATCTTTTCCAAGAAATGTGGAATTAAAATTTTACATGAGATCCAAAATTTTCCAACTTCAAAATTGTCTTCTTATCTTTCCATCATCTAAAATTTAGTCATCTTTGGATGTATACCTTTTGGAACATTATATAAATTATAATATAAAGGTTATGGCTTTCTAGGATTATTAGAGGATTAGAGCTACATGGATACCATTTTACACTTATCCCTCCATGGTTTGATCTGAAAGGAAAAAAACTTCTCTAATTTTAAGTATCATTTTTTGTAACTGACTGACTACTAGCTATAGTAGATAAGACAAGTTATATAAAAATAGTGGATTACAAAGGTAAAATGAAAAATCTGAAGAAGGTGGATTCCTATAGAATTTTCATCTAGGTGTTGTATTAATTTTGAATCTTAACTAGATAGCCCTATGCATATGTAGTTATAAAATTAAGGTTGTATTTAAGGATGACAAGAGGGAATGATGAAAAGAGGGGAGGGCTTTAGAGAAAAAAAGATCCCTAGATGTGGTAAATTATTTGATTATTGCACAAATTAAATTATTGATAACTCTTGTATGATAAAATACATGTGTAAAATATGATTTTATCTTGATTGGCACCTATAGAGTTTTCCTCTAACTTAACCTTCATTAAATTTGTGTTGATTATTCTTAAGTGTTATTTTTCTACATTTAAGACTTAAATAGCATGCATATTACTTGACTTATGTGTGAAATGATACTTAATATTATGTATTTTTAAAACCTTCTTGTATTTGGGTTTAATGAGGGCCTTAAATGTCATACGTCATTATGTGTGAGGGAGTGATCTTCCCCTCTTTTCTTGACTATTAAGTTGTTGTGCTATGTAGAGGATATTCTTGTGGATGTCAATTTTTTTTTGTTATTGTTGAAAGGAATAAATATTTTATTATTGAGTGCTTATGAGTATTATATTTCTTGATATGTTATAAAATAATAGATTGTATTATTTTTTGAGAAGAATTATTATTGAATGTAGACAAAGAAATATGAAAAATATATTTATGTTCCTATTATTTGTATTATTTCATTGTGTAATATTAAAACTATGATGTATTGACTTTATACATATACCTAAATATTCCTCAATTAATCTATATAGATATATTTAATGTACTACTATTAGTTATATCTTGAAAGTTATGGTATATGAAGGTGTATTTATGCATATTTTTTAATTTGTGATTCTTATTTAAACATTAAAAAATGAAATATTGGGTTTTTTTATAAATTACTTAAATAAAGGAACCTTTTTGTAATGTACCCAATTAAGTAATTACATAGGTGACAATTTAGGAGTTCTTAAACTTAAAAAAAATGATATATATAATAAATTTTACTATAAAATGTGCTTATCGTGTTATCAATGTCCTAATGAATAAATTGTTTATGTGAATAATATTTTATGTGTCAATAAGGAAGACTTAGATGAAATAGTTATTTTGGATTTAATAAATATGAAAATAAAAAACCCTTTTGGTTGTCTGTTATCTGAGAGTGTCAAAATTTACACACATGAAAAGAATTTTTTCCATATTTTTATATTTTAATTTCTCATAAGAAGTTTAATATTTGTTTGAGTGTATCAATTGGTAAAATGTTGCATTCTAGGATAACATAATTAGCTAGATTTTGCATATGAAAAACATTTTATTATAATGGTAATTTAATTTTTCATGTCTATTTTAGTCATTTGTTGTGATATAGAAATTTTGGTTCATTTTTAGTTGGTTTTCATTATATTATTTTTTATATATTTCTTTCCACTGCAACCAAAAAATAACTATATAAAGATATTTTCTATCACAAAGCTTATAAATAAAAAATATACAATAATTACATGCCCAAAATTTGGACTATGCATGTTGAGCAATCAAAATTACATGACAATTCAAACCCCAACAATAAAATTCAAAAACTATCCAAAACTAATTTTCAAACTTCATTGTCATCTTACAGAATATAAAATATTGCTTTATTAATGACGAATCCACCAAATATTTACCACATATAGTTTATTATTTATGCCACAATGGTAAAGATAACTATAGTTTTTTTTTAAAAAAACCTAAGAAAATGACTTGAGAATGGATACATTTATAAATTGTAATCTATGCATGTTGAGTTATCATATCTAAAGGATATTTGAAACATACTATCAAAACTCATTTTCATTTTCCATTGTTATCTTGAAAAATTAATAGAATATTACATGGCCAATGGAAAATAAAACAAATCATAACTATAAATAATTTTGTGGTTTACTTCCCTCACCTTTGCAAGCCTATGCATTATTCCACAAGAATAGAGACACCCATTCACAAATAATTTCCTTTGCAAAGCTTATTGAAAAAAATCTATATGTGTTAACAATGAAACTTTCACATGAAAAATATCATAGCTACACTCACATATAGATATTGATTCTAGCTTAACCCACCTCACAATTTTCTCATTCCAAATCCCTAGTTTATGAACATATATTTATAAAAAAACATCTCTTCATTGTCACAGTAAAAAAGAAAAACAAATTTTTTGTTGTGCAATAATGAAAAAAATGGTAGGTTTTACATAGCCTTACCAATGATATAAAAAAATAATAAATGTTATATATTAAATTTAAATATCTTTCTACCTTCCTTATCTACCTGTTTGTTGGTAGTGGGAAATTTCATCCTAGTTGTAAACCCTACAACGTGGCCTTACTAAAATGTATAATGCATCAAAATCAAGGGCGCATGATCTTATTCATCGTCCAACTTCAAATGTAGAGTGTAGATCATATACAAAGCAAAGGGATAATTTAAGTATGTGAATGCCTATCAATGTAGATATTCAAAATATATATTTTATTTCACTCATTTCAGTACTAATAATCATATTTATTTATTAATCATTAAAAAAAAAACAATATCACATCCTAATAAGATTAAAGTTACATTGTTATGTAGTACTTCTTATCTATTTCTATCACACCTTCAAAATATGAATGTGTGTGTGCATGCGCATGTGCACGTGCAGGTGCAAATGCATGTGCACGTGCAGGTTCAAATGCATGTGCACGCACATGCATGTGTGTTACCTTTAAATATATGTGTAATAATAGGATGCTAACCAAATTACCTATTCATATTTATAGGTGGTTTTAGTTAAAATTTTATACTTATGTTCATAGGTGTTTGACTATGGAATTCAGCCTTTTGTTCCTTAATTGGTAATCAAAAGTAAAAGTTGGAGGATGAATAGAATCACATTTCCATATTATTGATGCCTAATGATATTTTTTTGGTCTATGTCATACAGCTAGAACAACAACCACTAGGGAGGCATTGGCATGTCAGTGACAAGGTGGAAGATAAAAAACACTAATAGGTCATTAAATTTAATTTATGACATTAATTGTCTTATCATATCATTTATTTGGTTATTATGCAAAAAATATTACTTTTTTTGTTTTCAAGCAAAAAAATATTAGTTTCTATTACTCAATGAGATAACAAAGGCTTCAATTTTGTGTTATCTTTATGTGCATAGACCAAACATTGGTTATGAAACTATTGTAAGGTGGGTTATGCTTGAATCAATTTATCTCATGGTTAGAATATTTTAATTGGGTATGTTTTATTGCTGAGACTAATAAAAAGTACTTGTTAATATGGTTTTTTTTATTGAATATATACATGAAATTTATATAGGTCCTTATGGTAGAAAGTGCATGCATTCAAATATGAGATTGATAAACCTCAATATGATTTCTCATTATGATTTAGAACATTGGTTGTTAGTAATTTAATAATTTTTAATTCAATAATATGAGAATGTAAATTAAAAATATGTTTGAAAGAATAAGTTTTAAACATTTAGTAGTTTTGATAGCTCAACATGCATAAATTAGAATTTGGGCATGTAGTCACTCTTACATAACTTTTTGAATAAGTTTTTTAGTAAAAAAAAATTATGTATATTTATCTCCATCATTATGGAGGAAAGCAAAATTAATTTTTAATTATGATTTGGTGTGTTGGTTGTTGGTAATGTAATTTCTGTTATTGTTTAATATGATATTAGAGATTTAAACAGGTTTTACATAGTTTTTGAATCCTTTATGTATATTTGATAACTCTATATGCATAGACTAGAATTTGGGCATGTAGTCATTGTGGGTTTTTTTTCAATAAAACTTGAAACCTTTATTTTTTTTGTGTATATAGTTGTCTCTATAATTTTATGGTAGAACAAATTGGTTTATAAATGTGGGAGCCATAAACTTATAATAGTTATTTATTCTTTAATATGTTAATGGAGATTGAAGATGAATTTTATATTTTTGTCTGACTAGATACTAAGAGGATAATATGAAAGGTTGACAAGTCAATAAATTTAAATAATAAAATTTGTTGAGACTCTTCATTGCTAGTAAAGTTATTGTTAAAATTATATAATTTGATTTGTTCTCATATAATTTAATAATAATTTTTATTATTCAATTGGATAGTGAATCGCTAACATTATTTTATATTTACATGGAAAGAGAAGAGGTTGTGCATGCAACCATTGTGTGGGTTAAGCTTAATTTTCTATCTTTTTATGAATGTAATGAGAAATAATTTTTTTATAAGTTTTATTGATGAAATTAACACAATTTTATTTTTTACTAAGGTCCATAGGATTAAATTTATATGGATAGTTGTCTCTCTATCTCAATAAGCGTTAGTTTTCAATAATGAAAGTCATAAAACTTAAAATTATCTTGTATTATAATTTAGTGTTTTGGTCATTGGTAATGTATTATTTTATATTTTTAAAGATGATAATGGATATTGGATAAGGGTAGTCCTTATATATCAACATATATAAATTAGATATTGGATGTGTAGTCATTGTCAATTCATTTTTTTTAGTATATTTTGTAGTTAAAAATTGTGTACAATTTTTTTGTATCATTGTGGTAGTAAGGATTGGTTGAAAAAGGTGAAAGACAAACCTCAAAATTGCTTTTTATTTTTTAAGGAACACATATCTTGACGAGAGTGTTTTTAATTGGCTAAGGATGAGGTGATATATACAAAAGGTTTAAGAGGAATAATTTTAATCAATGTACTTTTTATTTTAAAAAGAAAAATATTTCAGATTTTTATCGAGTAAGAAAATCAAGAATTTTATTTTCATACATTTGAATATATTATAGAATCTGTTATCTCATTTAAAATTAAGAAAATATATATATTTAGATATGCTAAGTTTTATCATCTCAATTAAAATTATAAAAAAATTTTACATAATATATCTATAAACACACATATACATATTATATATATGTTTTAGTTATTGCATGTTAAGTGTCCTGTACAATGGCATCTCACCATGTAAAGGTTGGTATATATGCTGCTTTCCCACCTTAGGTGGGGTGAAAGTGTTATGGTCCCCTTCGCATAAATCTTTTTATTTATTTCTTTTTATAATTACTTTCAATTTATCTACATTATTATATACATATAAAAGAATTTTCATAAACTATTATACATGTATTTTTATACTATTCTACCAGAAGGTACGGTTAGAGTAGCATGCAAACTATTTAATTCATTTATAATTTACCACATTTACCATGTCTTTTATTGTATGATTTCGTATATATATACAAACAAAAAAAATTCTCGTGAATTGCAGACTCTGTATACAATTCTATTATTATTTTCTTTAAGAGGGATAACTCTACTAACTAGAAATTGCCTGCTGGGATATTCCATAGATTCGAATGCAGATTTTACTTTTTCAGATGTGTAAATTCTCCTGACCCGTATAAATTAACAGTTCTCAGAAGTTAACTTTATGATCCAATACATTAATTTTTCCACTAAATTTTATCAAAAATCCTTAGAAGCTTCTACCCTTGCTACAAAAGGTATTTTTATTTTCGTTTTTGAAATTTCACTAAAGCATCATAGCTAATTGTTTATATTTTTAAATATATAATTTTATGTTGTGGGTTTACTCTATTAACTTGTTGTAATGGTTTTTTTTGGGCTGTTTTTAGGCCCTATATAGGGAACAATTTGAAGTTAGGCAATTAATATTTTCTTCTACTTGATCTGCCCGTGTTGAATAACCAACTATATGGTTTTTTTTATAATTTTTTTAAATATAATAAATAGAGAATTTTATTTATATTATATATCTTTCATTTAATGTATTTATTTATTTTGGGTATATGTTACATGGAATGTTATATATGTAAATCAGTCAGCTTTTTCAGTTAAGTAGTTATGAGTAAGAAATATTTATGATGTTTAAATCACTTGAGATATAATATCAGTTTTAACTGATTGACTCTTTGTATATTTAGAAAGATTTGTATCATGATGGATGGATATAAACAACTATCATTCTCACCAGTCAGAGTACAACACTTTTAATAACTCTTTATTTTTAAGCAATAATTAACATAAATATTCATAGTCTCAAAGAAATAAAAAGAAAGGAGTAATATATTAAATACAATTAACCTTTCATTCACCGAATAAATGTATTATATCTTATTCTTTCTTAACCCCTATAATCAATCACTCATTTTTTTAATAACTTTATTATATAATATGAATTCTTTCTAACCTTAAAGACACCAAGATACATTATAATTAAAACTTAGAAAATATTTTAAAAGTAAAATAATTATGTACAACATAAATTTAAAATATATATATAGAAAATTTTATAAGTTTTATGATAATTTAACAATTATACTTATAATTCATTTAAAAACACAAATAATATATTTCAAAAACCTAAACCTTTTTAATATAAAATAAAATAATTGATTTTGTTTTAGTATAAATAAAAAATTTCATTCACTGTGTTACATTCATACTGATTAAAAAAATAAAAAATAATTATCTAATTTATTAATAATAAAATTTATTTTAATAAAAAACAACACATCCCTTAAATTTCTGTAACAAACAAATGAATTTCTGTAACATAACAACTTAATAAACTATAAGCAAACGAAAATATCACATCCTAACCATATAATGCTACAAAGAATGCATGGCTCTGATCAATAACGACGCCAATCCCAAGTGGTAAATCATAAGTACTCCCACATAATCGTAGCACTCTATAATCAAGGTCAAGCTGGTCATTTATAGCTTCAAACATAGCAAGTTACATATTCACTTTGATGCGTTATGGAAAAATGGAAACTTATGGAAAGCTTGAAAATACTTTTCCATTTTTCTCTTAAATATTTTTTTTATAAAACTTTTGAGGAATGGAAAATAGGAAGCAACCTATAACTCTCTCAGTTTCTTCTTTAGTAATATAAAAAGAAATGGAAGCCAAGGAAAAGTAAGTCAACAAGTATTCGTCAACACCTTAATGCTTTTCTTTGCCACTTTTTTATTATATTTTACACATAATAAAAATCAATTTATAATATATTTTCTAAAGTACCAAATACCAACCCAACTCTTAAAAATATGATTTTTTTTCTTTTATTTATTATCCTTCATCAAATTTATGTAAATTATTCTCACAATTCTCTAAAATTTTATTGCAATAAAAAATGATAAATAATTTCGAATAAATTTTACTACTTAAAGACAAAAAAAAATAGTTGTATCTTATAGTCAATCTAAGATGGAAATTTTTTCACTCTTAGACTATAATTTGACTTCTTCCTTGGCTTTTTTTCTACGAAAATAGGTAAATTATTGGTTTATATATTTTAGACAATATTCTTAAATGTTAAACAACACTTCCATTTGAAGGTAAAATATTATTTTTTAAATATTTTTAAATTTAACTTTTTTATATCATAACATTTCAAGCATAGAAAGGGGTTCTCTCAAGGTTTAAATGACTTTAGATCAATTATGGGGTAATGTTTTAATTAATGTATTCATGAAAAAAAAATCTAATTTAATGGAGTCACAAGTATGTTTATGAGAAAAATAATGTAAACTAATATAATTCACACATATGTGGTTTGTGACACACTTATTAACAAGGAACGAATAAAAATATCAATCTATAAGATTGATAGGTATAATATGTAAGTTAATAGTCAACTTTTGTCTTTTCCATTTTTACCATAAAAATATATTACATAAACATTTATTGAACCAATGAAAATATTGCAATAATAATCATCATCATACGAACATAAATCATATGTTAAACAAATATCTCAACATTATCATATAAACACCTATATTTATATAAAAAATGAAGCACTTATCTTACTCCAAATGAACCCACCATAGGTGCTAGCAAATTATAAGTTGCATACCAAGCTAAAAATTATTTTTAATTTTAAAACAAACCATCTAAACATTTTGAACATATCAATAATAAGCAAGAAAGTCAAACAACATAAAACTCTATGAAAAAATTCCCAACTCATTATAACAAGTTAGTAAAATTAATAAAATAATCATGTCAATACATGAAATATGTATTAATAATAATACATGATGAGTTTAGTCCAATCTAACATAAGGAATATAGAAAACACAAACCATGTGGTAGCTAAGATTTAAAAAAATGGATTTCAAAGTTGCCATGACATCTCACACCCTTGAAAAGCACAACCTGAATAGGCATAGGATGAGTAACTTTTAGGAAGAATTTGAAGTCGTCTTCTAAAAGAAATCAAGATGGTAGCACTAAAGAAATACTAGAACCCTAGCATGAAAAGGGTGATGTTGAAGTTATTCCTTATTTATGGTATTAATAGCAAAGTTGTTTTCAATTATGTTTGATATTGTAAGAGGGTGATGTTGAAGTTATCTTTTGTATATGTTACTTTTTTCATTATTATAAAAATCAATTTCAATTATGTTTTTGATTGTAGTTTTTATAATTATAATTTGTTTTTTCAAATTAGATTATTTTTTAATTATTTATATATATTATAATTATCTATTAGTTTTTAAACTTAATTCAAATAAGATACATATTAGTTATTTGTGAAAATTAAATGGTTTTAAGCAAAGTTTCTAAATGGTTTGAAGAACATTTTGATTATGTATTGCAAAAAAATATATAAGTTCAAAAAAAAATCATTATTAGTAGTAGTCATAGTATAGTAAGTTAGTATTGCCTTCACATTAATTATCATTATTTTGTTTTTTATTTGTATTGATTAATATTGGATTGGACAGGTCATTATTTTGTTTTTTATTTGTATTAATTAATATTGGATTGGATAGGTCCACATCCATATGGAATATAAATAGGGGTTTTGATTTTCTATAAATTTAATTTGACAATTGTGTATAGTTAATGATTTAATTTTAGATTGTTTTAGTTTAAATACAACAACTGAATTATTATATAATAGGAGAGAGACCATTAAATATTATATTATTAATTTTAAGAATATTTTAAATATCTAAATAATAATAAAACTAAAAAAATTTAAATATTATTTTAAATATTTAATTTATTTATTAAAATAATTCAATTAAAATAAATTATTTCAATTGTTACACTTAATTATATTTAATTTTAAATATATAATTTAAATTTCTCTAAAATTAAAATTTTATTAAATAATATAATAATTATGATGTATTATCATTTTCTATTAATTTTGTTGGATGGGATTATATAAACCTGACATTCTTTTAAAATAATAATTATATCAAGAAATGTTTAACAATGGGAGAGGGGGAAGGAGAGAACTTGATGTTGTACTTATGTAATAAGGAAAAATGATCGACATCTTTTTAGAAAAATATATATTATTAAAAAATAAATAAAAATAAAACAGACATAATATTTAAAAATCTATATATATATACAAAACCCAAATACACAAAATAAATGACGAAAAAAATCAAAGATAAATAAAAAAATGTAAGAACAGAGAAAAATGAAAGGAAAATTGTAAAAAATAATTAAAAATATTTATGACTGTTATTAATATGTTTTTCTATATAATAATTGTATCAGGTATGTTTTTTCAAATGTTCAAATAAATTGTACAAATCTCTCTGTATTTCTATTCCAGTTTATAATTCTCAATTACGTAATTGTTATTATTAGAAGATAACATTATATATACTGACAAAAAAACTTAAAACTTTCATTTTTTTTATACCTTGCCAACCCTCTGCTGTGCTTATAATAAATTAGTTCATTGATAATGTAAAACGTAAACAGATTTATAATTCTATCCATAAATTAACTGTTTTCAGTATCAGAAATTATTCGACTATATCTAAAAGATTTATAATGTTATCCATAAATTAACTATTTTCAACATCGCAAATTATTTGATTGTATTTAAGTCATCATCTTCCATGTATATAAAATCGACATTTACTTAAACTATAAGATAATAATAGTAATACTAAACCCGCGTTAAACGGATGCCTTAGATTTTACATATACTAATATCTCTATTTTAATATTGACATACTTGTAATATATTGTAGTATGAATTATTATATATAGAGAATGGAAGTTAACATGACATTAACTACTATTATATATTACCAATGTTAAGTAACATATATATCTCTCTATAATATACCAATCATTATTAATTAGTATTTATACATTATAATATAATAAATGCTTATTCATATATTTTAAGGAAGATATTTAATATGTATATTTTAGGGAAGGTATTTAATATGTATATTTTAAGAAAGGATAAAAGTATTAGTAATATGTATCACTATAGTATTAATATTTAGGAAATGATGACCTTTAATAATATATATTTAAGTCATCAATCCAATATTTGTTATAGAAGATCAAGGTATTAGTTTTCCAACACTTGCCTTCATTAAAGATAATTTTTGTATTGTTATCTTTATATTGGATTAATATTAATTTGGATGACTACCAAAATTTGATAAGTTAATATTTTTTATAATTATATATGATTATCAAAATTAATAGAGATATTAATTATTTGTATATTTTTATTAATGAGGTTACTTTTAATATATTAGTTTCGTTAATTTATATAGAATATTAAATATTATTTTAATTAATGATTAATATATATTATTTTATTTGATATTTTCATATATTTGTGAATTATATTATTTCATGTTTTTATATATTTTTGTATTATTAATATAATTGATATATCTCACAATGATCGAATATAATATATTATTTATATTTGATGTAATATGATTTTTTTAAAAATTGTGTAGATATGGTTTGACCAAAATTGAATTTTGAAAATGAATAATAATGAAGAGAATATCAAAGAGAACAACAAAATATATGCATGGTACATTATATGCATTTGTGACATTCAATTTCTCATAAGGAGATATTCCCAAAATGAATGAAAGTAAAATATTACTTGTCTAAATATGAATAGCAACATAGAGGATCATCACATGTGCATGGATTCATATGATAAAAATGAAGAGAATTACTTCCATTCTATTTTTCATGTTTGGAATTATTGGGAAGATCTACATCAATGAAACATACATGTATGTTATCAATCATCAGGATATATATATATATATATATATATATATATATATATATATATATATATATATATATATATATATATATATATATATATATATATATATATATGTAACTAAAACATTGTTATACACCATTAATTTTATGCATGTCAATTTTTTTTGTAACATCCATGTCTTTGAAATACAAGATAACTCACACCTGTGGATATCGAGCGTGATTATGAAGAGCTACCTAATTGTGTAGAATGACATACAATGTGTAAAGATGGTGTTTGCCTATGTAAGAAAAAAGGAAAAATGGTTTGTAGGTAAGATTTTTAATCATATAAATAGTTGTATAAAAATGATACATATATTTTTAAAATAAATAGCAATTGAGTTATTATTTCTTCTAGGTACGATGCATTGTGACCATTAAATATTAATGGATCAAAATTATATGCAGATTTAGAATATGAGATCAAAATTTTGAGCTTGCAATAAATAATGATAGAGTCAAACACACAATTTCTATATATTACAACTATGGAGAGCAAATTTAGGTTAGCATCATGTTTAGTCCAAACACTCCATATTCAAATGCATTGCTAACTATGCAACAAAGGCATATAAGAGTTCTAAAACTTATCATCAAATGTTGATGTGGCTTGCAAACATTGAAAACCCTGATGAATTAGTAGGAAAAGCATATAAAAGACTTTTAACTAAGACAATTATTGAAAGAGACATTGGGGAGCAAGAAACATGTCACATGTTGTTGGAGCTTTCATTAGTAGAGAGTAGTAGAGTATTTATGAACTTGAATGTTTCGTTTCAGGTCTTCAAACTTATAGACAAAAATTAAGATGATAATCATGAAGAGCATATAATGTCTTTCATTGATGGATACAAGAATAGGTCTTTTTCCATGGAAAGCATGTCACTTATTGAAGCAATAAGATCTTGAACATATAATCCAAGGCAACAAAAACAACAAATGGGAGGCAAGGAGTATTGATTGATGAAATGAGATTCATTGGGAATAATTTTCTACATAACATAGTGATGCAGGAGCATCTACATACATCTTGGCAAGACATGGTCATGATTGAATTCAAATTCAATTTATTGTATTTCCCCTCTCATATGCTGTTAAAAAGGAGTAATTTTAAAAAAAACAATAAAAATAAAGGTAAAAAGTAAATTGTTGGGGTTGTTGAGGAAATAGAGGAGGAGTGGTTGAAAATATTTCAACCTTAGTATATTGTTGCAATTTAAAAACTAATTTTGGTTTTACCTTGAGCCCAAATTGGGCGTAGAGGTTAGAGAAGAGGTTCTTGATTAAAAGAAAAATAAAATTCATTAAAAAATATGAGAGGCACGTAGAGGAGAGGAAGGACAAAGAGGAAAGGACCTCTCATTCAAGGGAAGAGATGTAAGAAGAAAAGAGGATCTCAAGAATGTAAGAATAAAGAGAATAGAATGAAGAAAAGAGAGAGGAAATTGTGAGGGAGGACCTCACTCAAGAGATGTTAAAGTTAAAGAGAAGGAGCAGATTTGATGTAAAGTCAAGAATGTGTGAAGGAGCCAACAAGGTTTTGAAAGCCATGGAACATTGAGATTGGATCTTGTATTGAATTGTAAGTCTCTTATTTGTTCTAAGAAAGAATGAATATTTTGTTTCATATGTTTATGTTATGGAAGAAATGAGTTCATTGGTGTAATTCTGACCTAGACAGTAAATAAACCTGTGTGTGTGCCTTTTTAAGAGTTTAAGAGAGTAACAAACATCTATATTTTATTGTAAAGAGGACTCTTGTGTATAAAATATGGTGTGGATTGATTAAAAAAACTTAATACATGACAATACAACCTATAACGGTGATTTGAAGCTTGTTTGGATGAAAAATGTATTGGTGATAGTGAAATACGCTTGTAAGAGGGCAAATTAGGCCTTAAGAAAACTAAACAGGGTCAAATTTGAGGAGTATGATACAAAACAACCTCATTTTAGTTTGATATATGTTATACAACTTGATAATGGGTATATAAAAATTATGAGATATCTTTGAAAAAGTCTGTATAAAGATTTTTATGGTCAAAATACAGTCAAAATCTGCTAAACGCCAAAATCCTTGCTTACAAATTTATGAACTGGGATAATTCCGTACATGATCAACCTTTTGTGTCAAAAGGTAAACATTATAGGAATTAAAAAAAGAATTTTTGGCTTTGGAATGAGGTCATGAAACCCAGATTTTCTCAAGATATGATTTTTTTTATGATTGTTGCCCTGTACAGTCACCTTAAGACCTAGAAACAAGGGTTTTGATGTTTTAAGAGTTCTGACCATTCAAAATGATTGAAACTTCATAATCCATGCCTAGAATACATTGTATAACTGTTGGAAAAGGTCTCATGTTGGTACAGTATGGAAAAGTACAGAAAAAGACAACCTAAGGTAGGTTCTAGGTGTATGGAAGCTAAGAGAATAGGCCCAAATGAGAAAAGTGGTTTTTGTCCAAAGAAGTACACCAAGAAAAAGGTTTGATTAACCTGTAAGGAGGTAATGGGTATCCAAAAAGGTGATTTTTTTTATCATAAAGTCCGTACTTTGCTCTGGACAAGGAGGTTTGCATGAAAGGAGGGCTAATGTGAACATGGCTTAAAGAAGGAAGTGCAATTCCGTATAAAGGAAGCCTAGTTTAATCTCAGGTATATTATATAAGTGCTTAATGGGTACTCTAAACTATTTTTACATTCCATTTTGGGCTGATCTATGAAATGTTATGGCCAATAAACAGAGGAAACAGGGCTAAAGGATGATATCACAGCCGATAGGTAAATGAAGAGTTTTAAGTTTTCCAATAAAGGAATGATTGATCTAAATAGGTCTATATAATTATGTTAAAATGTATGGAACACCTTCAAGAAGTTAGCTCATTAGAAGATGTTGTCACCTGAGGTGTAAACAAGGTGAGTGTTACACCAAGTTTGGTATCAGAGCAATCTAGGGACAGCGCATCACATAGACTGTAGACTCTATCAAGTATTTACTAAAAATGTAAACATGGGTTTCAGTTGTATATCTATTATTTTGGTTGGATTTTTGGTTCAGCTTCCTCTTGTTAGTGATAGACCACCATACGAGAGCAAAAAATAAGCTAAACTATTGTGAGAAGAATTCAAAATAGTTGTTATTTTGGGTAATATATTTAGAGAGAAATGCAAAATTTATGACCAATAAATGTTTTATCAGCAACTCAAAAATATAAGAGATGCAATCCGACAATAGATGACTGGAAGATATTGATAACCAAACAAAATGTTTCAATAGATAAAGCTAACAATGAAAAGTTTGACAATTGTATTCATTTGTTTTCCACAAATGATAATGTGTGTAACCACAATAAAATAAAATTATATTAATTGAAAAGATTTTTTGCATGTATCATTGCAACCAAAATAGGAAGTGCCAATGCACTAATGGGAGGTCCAAATGATGAACTTGATGTGGAGTTATTGATTACTATGTATGTAAGGATCATGTTAGCTTCGAATCTTTAGATAAAAGTAGGTCTTGTAAATTGATCTCTAGGGTATATCAGAAGTATAATCTACAAACCTAGGAGTACTCCATCAGAACCACCAACATATGTTATGGTGGAGTTTGACAATTATTTGGGAATATTGTTTGAATATGCAACTCCATATGCAGTTCCAATTGCACCAATACATAAGGGACACAGAACCGAATGACCCTTATGTTTGGCTTGGGAATCAACAACAAATCATAAGGTTTGAATCTTTCAAAATACACAAGTGATATAAGTCAAAGAGAAATAAAAATATTAACATTTATGGATATATTCTATTTAAATTCATTGGAAGGACTAAGAATATTACCTCCATTTACATATGACCACTATGAAAAGCCAAAAAATAGAAAGCAACTTTCCAAATGGAAAGTAGAAGAAGAGAGATTGAAACTCTTAGTGGAATTTTTTTTTCACATAATAATGAAAATGCATGTACTTATTCATTATTTGACATTTTATGTGATGTGTATGTTACATTTTGATGAGTACTAAATAACTATTTAGATTAAGAATTTTAAATTGTGTATATTACTTTTTTAGGTGATTTAATGTAATGTGTATTACAATTTAAATTTGATGAAAAACTTCAAATTATATGTCAAATAAATATTTGAAATGCACAGTTACTATTAGCATACCTATCTTAGATAAATCTATGTAAAAGACGTCGAGAGATATCATTCTTGAGGCGCCTATTCCACTTATATCACAAACAAAATATATGATAAGTGCCTCAAAAATAATATCTATTTACATCTTCTACATAAATATATCTAAGATAAATATACTAATAATATTACATTAAAAAACATAATTTTTACTCATTTAAAATAATTATTTATTTATTTAAATTATATTGTCAATTTATATAAGCATCGACAGCTAAATTTTGCCCCTAAAATGAATGGCCTTTTTGTCATAAAGATTTCTAGACATCACATTTAAAGACTAGAAAACATCAACTGTTCTATTTATAATATTAAAAATTTCAAAAGAACATAAAAATTTAAAATCTGCTGGGATAAAAGGCTAATAACTCTAGATTGGTCATTCAAATGGTTCCATTAAACATACGGAAGAATTATAAAACCCTCAGTCAATACAATCAAAGGAGTGATTGAAGTTGGCGACTTTCGATTTAAGCATCCGCGATCTTAATCATTCAAACAAACAAATATGTCTACATTCGTTTTTGCCCAATGTGGACCACCAGACCGGGATACTGATAAAGGATTTGTGGCGAAAACTGTAGGTATAGGTGGTATTGAAAAAACTGTTAGTCACATAAACCGAGTTTTATCAATACACCTACACCCAAAGACTTCTTCCCACAACACATCTTTTACCAACACCCCATTGCCAGTCTAATCCGCCATAGCAAATCGTTTCTAACGAGATTTAATATCCAATCAATGCGCATATCAAATGAATTAATCACAGCTACTCTATTTATAACATCGTTATCTAACCTCGTTGATAAAAACATCCCTCTAGTTCACGCAGGCTGTGTGACACTTGTGTGTCTGTTGGGCATGTCCCGTACCATCTCTAATCTTCCATTGAAATCTTACGGTCATCCCTGTCTCCACATACCTACTCTACCTATAAATGAATTTGGTACAGTTTTTGAGTTTCTAATTGGGCCATCGTAATCGTCTTCATCTAGTCGTGTCTTGTATTCTTTCTTTTGAATATCAGAGATCATTATTTTAAGTATTAAACCTTCAGGGTGAAGTTTTCTACGCGGAATATTCTTAATGTATAATATATTTTGTATACATTAGTCGAGAATATATACTACTGTTTTACAACCTAGCACATATGTATTAGATACATGTATATGAGGAAAATGTGAGAATACATACCAATTTAAGAGTATTTGTCTTAAATTTATTGCATATTAATATTAATTTAGTAGTACCTATATTTGTCTTAAATTTATTACATATTAATATTAATTTAGTAGTATCTATTTTAAATTTTTTTGGTATATTATATTAATTGATAATTTTTTAATTTTTTTATTAATTGGTAATAAGTAATTTCAAAATAGTTATATTTATGTTTTGGGTTCATAAAATATTTCTTGGAAAATAATTGGTATGATATTAATTCTTTTCAATTGATTTTTCTAAATAAGAAGGATTGGTGCCATCAGAGAATCATTCTGCTAGAGTTTTATGGTTCACATTTTCTTGATCATTTTTTTGACTCACCTTGCTCAAATAATTTGTCCAAATTTTTAGGGCTACAATGTATTAACCGCACTCGACATGTTGCCCTTCATGTAGGCAAGCTCTTTATTTATGGTTTCTCTGCATTCTACTAGATTAGTTGCTGTAAGAGTCGAAACTAATGGCACCCATGTAAGCTCAATTTTTTGTTCTAAAGGTCTATGATGACATAATACCTTAGCCCCCCTCCATTTCAGAGCTAAGCAGTCCTATTGTAACTACTGAAAAATGTTATAAATTGTATGAAAATTGATAAGGAGGTATTTTTCCACATCGAGTCAAATTCTGCTATTGCTATCAATATTCAATTGTGTATTTCTTTTAGTCAAACTCATTGACCCATGTTTCATGAGTAGTGGTTTGCATGAGCCCATCTCTCATTAGAATGAATGCTCCACTTAGCACTCATTACATGGATGTAGTCCTCAGAGATGCAACTTATCCTTGCAAGGTTCAAGGTTTGGTTCCTACGTAAGTAGCTTATGATTTTCCCTTCATAGTCCCATGACTTTAAAGTTTCTAATAATGTCATCTTTCATGCCCTTGTCTAGGTTGAGCTTCTAAGTCTATCAGTTCACTTTTGGGATTGCATACCCAAAATTATCGTACCAATAGGGTGTATTGTTATTATTGAGACAAATATGTGGTTTTCCTCTACCCTAATAAGTGGGTCTATGTGGAGGTCAACATTTCCAAGGAATTGAAGGAGTTTATAGAGATTCAAGATTGGGAAATCTAGATGTCACAAAAAGTTTTTTGTTTGATCCTATCTAATACTTGTTTCTATTATCAAGCTTTGGGACACCGCATCAAGGATTATCCTCACATGGATCATCCCATGCCCCCTCAGCCACCTCCTTAGACTAAAAAGCCCAAATAGATAAACCAAGCTTATGGTTCGACCATAGTACCCACTAAAAGGTCATCAAGCCCTAAGCAATAAAGCCCACCGTAGACACCACTTTGGGATGTTTCCTCTCAAGATATCAAACCCTCTTAGCGGACTTATCTGCCCTCACTTAGAAGCTCAGTTCCTTTCAACCTACAGTGCATTTATTTAGTTTTTCAAAATACTATTATGCCCATGGCTGAGGTTCTCTCAACTAGAAAATCCTTCTCCTAAAGGTCTCACAGCCCAACTCATGGGGGAACATACTCTCCTCAATAATAACATGATTCCAAAGACCTTTTCATTGTGGTAAGTAGGAATTCATGTCCTCACTAGCACAACAACATTGCAATGTTGGTAGAATTTAAGGACAAATAGGGAGAGATTTAGATGGATGACCCTTCCTTATGAATGTTTTATTATGAATTGTTATGGGTCTTACATAGTCTACCTACAAATGCTTTGTGCATGGTGTTTGTCAACATATTAGTATTCTAGATATTATTTATTTTCTAGAAGTTAAAGTGTTTGGATTTATCCTTCAAACATCTTTTACATCATTTCACATGATTCCATCTAGATTACCACCTTGCATGAGGAAGAACGTAGTGGTGATTGTATTTCAGTTTCACCTAAGGTTTCCCTTGGCATTATTATTGCTAGGGAGGATACTTCACATTGAGTAGTCTAAATTATTCTTGAGATTAGTGGACATCAATCTAGCATTTTCAGCATCTATATACCTTATAATGGCCCTAATCATTATTTTCTTTGATGATATTTGGTCAATTGGTTTCCTACTTCCATGTGGCCAGAGTGTAGATATTTTAATTTGATTGAATGCCATAAAGATAAGGATGGGGCCCTCCCCATGAGTTAGTGCATTAGTGAACATGAGGCTTGGTATTATTTCAAAAAAAAATTAGTCTTGTGACCCAGCCCTCTGACTACAAACATTTAACCCCACGTCTTGGTTTACATGATCCAATAAACAACATGGATGTCTCCATGTGCTCAAATGGCTCTACCACTTTATATTAATAGAGCATAATGTTTTTTTCATTTTCTAACATTAATGTCTAGCCTATCAATGTCCATTATGTTAATATTTTTTAAGAACATTCCCCTTTTCCTTTCAAAGTTGAATGGACTTTGGGATAGTATAGTGTACCACACAATTAATTTATACATAGTACTTATATGATGTGTCATGTTGGAATGATCTAACTCATCATGTCAATCTAAAACCTTACCCCATGATATTTATATGCTACCAGCGAGATTGAGTGGTGGAATAAGGCCATTCTATATAACGTCTCCTTCTACTACCACCATGAGAAACATGTTGCTTGGATAATAAAATGGTTAGAATAGGCCATGGTCAATGAGTTTTGATGGGTCTCTATCTCCCTTGAACTTGATCCTTTAAATGTGTAATTATAATGGCATGGAACCTCTCTTAAACATTACCTTAATGTGGCAGACATCCATGTAACTAGAGGCACTTATCTTTGCATTCAGATGCATTGGTTAAAAGTTGGTGATAAGGCCACCAAGGATTTTTTATAGCTATCAAAGCTAAACAAGATTAGAGGTAAATAAAAGACATTCAATTGGCTCAATCTTGATTCAACTACTAGTTTGATATCTCTTTGGATTTCCTCGAATACTATAGGATGTTTTTTCAAACTCAACCTTTCATAGTTGAGTGAACCTAGGTGCTCCATAATTTTTTACATGTGGTACCTCATAATCTCACACCTATCGATTAGTGACTTTGAGATGCCCCACTCACCTTATAAGATCATATTGAGGCTCTGCATTACTTGATTAATTATGAAACTTCTGAAACTGATAGCTTCCCATACAAATTTTACAAATCCCCTTAGGAGTCTACCAGACCTATTTTATTGTAAATCTACAAAGAAGCTTTGAGAAATCAGTCTCTTTGATCCATGATCGACCAATGTAGTATCAAATTCTTTCCTAAAGCTATATATCCTAGTTTCTTACTAGTTGGAGGCTGAAAAACTTGTTCAATGTTTCTTACAACTTTCTTTTTATAGATCTCACAAACTGTGTCTAGATCACTATAGCTACAATTGTTAGACTAGAGAAAACATGATTTATTAGTGGGTGTTATATTCTGGATAATGTTATTTCAGTTTGGGAAGGCATGTATTGGGCCCATTCCTCTTTTAAGATAACTATTTTTCTTAAAATAGATTTTGAAAAAGCATATAATAAGATTGAGTGTAAATTTAATCTTTCCATGTTCAAGGCTCTCGGTGTTGGCCCCTACTTCATTTATGTGGTGCATATATTAATTCATAATGCCGCTGCTTGACTCACTATTAATGGGCATAAAACAAAGTGGATTGAGATTCAACCTTGTATTTTCTAAGGTTTTACCTTTGCTTTGATGCTTTATGTGTTATCTATTGAATCCCTAAGTTATCTCTTGGCTTCAAAAGTTTCTCAATGGCTTTATTAGATTATTATTTTGTCTGACTATACCTCCCATCTCATCAATGGGCACTTTATAGATGAAACATCCTCATGTTCAAATAAAAAGAGGCCACTTTTAATTAATCTATCTAATGCCTTGACACTTTTTGTCTAGCTTTTAGCACCAAACTGAAATGGAGGAAAATTGAATGTTTTTTATGAAGCATGATGGCTATGCCTAAGTGGATTCACAAGTATAATTAATAATATATTTCTTAGGGGGAATAATTCATGATTTTGGGCATCCCCTTTTATTTTTATAATTCTCCACGAGTTTTTTTGGTTCTAAATATTCGTTAATTCATGAATATTCTAGTTTTTAGATTTTGGTTTTAGTAATTTTTCAGGGTTGATAAATGGGACTGAATCACAAAAAAATTTGCGATATAAATAATTTTATTTTTTGGCTCACCAACCCTTTATAATAATATATGAGATTACACTTTAATTCTTTACATACATATAGTACAATCACCCCTAATATCAAATAAGCTAATAAGTAGATCCAAAGTTGGAGGACCACTGTACTAAATGACAGTGCTGAGCAGAGGAACCAAATGACAATGCTGAATGGATGAATCAAATGATAGATTCAAATAATAGTGCTAAACTATAGTCTCAAACAAAGGAACTAAATGACAGTGTTGAATGATAGTGCAGAATGACAATGTAAAATGATAGTTCCTAATGACAATGTTAAATGATAGAAAAAAATTCTCAAAACCTAAATATTATTGGATATTTGTATTCCTATAGAATATATATACAATTTAAAAAAACATCACAATCTGATTATATATTAAAAAGTTACAACCTCCAAAAATTATCATTCAGTTTCATCACTCGATCATGTTGACTAATAGTGTCATTCAGTCATGTTGAATGATCGTGTTGTTCAATCATGTTGAATGACCATGTTATTCAGTCACATCAAAAAAAATAAAATTGTATGGTCATATGACACAATCAAATGACATGATCATATGACATGATAGAATGACACAGTCGTTCAACATGATGGAATGACAACTTTTTGAGGCCATAACTTTTGCATATGAATTCAGATTATGATGATTTTATTAAAAATTGCATAAATGTTCAAGAGGAATCTAAATATGAAATAATATTTAGGTTTTGTGAAGTTTTTGATTTATTATTTTATATAGTTAATATTTAAATCCATTTAGTTTAGCCATTCGATCCATCCTATAGATTCACCATCACCCATAAACGTTTTGCCATAGCTATGAATAAAATTTTATTACATTCACCAAAAATTTAGAATAGGTTTTCTAGTAGGTCCTCCTAAAATGAACCCTATTTCTCTAAGAGTTTTATTAGTATGTCCTCAACATGATTGCAAAGAAGATTGAATATTGGATCACCAAGCCCTTATCTCTAGTAGCAAGTTCTATATTAGCACCAAAATCTTGTCCATTGCTCATGTCTACTATTCCTATTATTTGTATCCCTTCAAGGCCTATTATGATATTCTAGCAAAAATCCTTAGAGACTTCCTCTAGGTTATTTTAAATCATACCTAGGGTTTTCATCGGGTAGCCTAGGATATTTACTACCTCCCTCATGATAAAGGTGGCATGGGAATCATTAACACATATCAAAAATGTATGTCCATGTTTGTTGAGTGGGTTATTTTGGATATTGAGGGCAATTAATCTTATAAAATTCTAATTCAGCATTGTATCTTAATGGGCACTCCCTATTGGCATCCAATCCCTTCTCACCATTATAGTTCCTGTCAAAATTTTTGTCTCTTTTATGGTCAAATTCATTTAGAAGGATTTTTAAGCTATCAAACCCCACCTGAGATGGGTGGAGGATGGTTTTTTCATATGGTACTATTTTAATGACCATATCTTATGGTGATCCCCTTTTCTTACTACTTCTTCTATTTCCTTGGCTAAATTACATAGTATTAAAATTTTATGATTATTTTGAAAAGGGATTCACACTATCTAAGATTTGGTTACCTATAGATATTAGAGTCCCTATCATGATCTAAAAATTAAGTTTCAATTAATCAATGCAGACTTACCTTCTATTCTTCACATTCAAGAGTTTTCACTTGATGTTGTGTTTCATAAATTTGTCCTGCAACCCCCTAGGGCATGGTGGAAAGAGTCGAGGTGGAACTGTGATATGTATTTCAGTAGATACTTTCCCACACTTTTTTATTAGGTGATGAATTAGTTCTCTTTGGATTTAGATAAACTCAAAAATTATTTAGCTCTCCAGTCCTTTCCTAAGACTTGACTCACCCATCTAGGTCATGTGTGGCAAACTATCCTTGAGCTGAAGATAGCTCATTTTTTATGGTGTTTTATTTATCAAAAACTCCTTCTCAATGAGATTTTTATCCACATTCACATTCCTCAGCACTTGTAATTAAATTGGAAGCATCCGAAATATTTTAAAAATCTATTTTAGTTTTGTCCTAAATCCTAGTATTCTTGACATTGTATTCATTCATTATTTCATCCTTTTCACCCTAATCCTTTCTCTTGGTGATAGGTTATCTTTGGGTATTATTCTAATTAGTCATTCTCTATTTCCTTTCTCTAGAAATTCTTCTATACTATTTTTCTCTTTCAGCTATAGAAAGCTAGGAACAATGTTATTTTTAATCATAAGACCTATGAAATCTATATTCTATTAATGAAAAGGTTTTCTTAATTTTTTTGTCTATTAGAAGGTTCAATCTCAAGTGGAAAAGATGTCTCTAAACCTCTTCCACCTCAATATCTCTTGAACCACTTGTGGAGTGCTCCTTTTAACCTAAATAGGGTTTTGCATGATGGCCCACACTAAAGTCGACCACCTCTTCCTCCTAAGAGGGATTACAGAATAAATTAGTCCAAAAGTAAATGCCAATTTTCTCATCTCCCTCAATAAGGGGTGGTTATATTTCTCATGGAAATTTTGATGATGGTCCTTCATAATAGTATTCAACAAACATTATTTTTCTTACACAACCAACTGATGGTTGGCCTATCATTATTCATGTTGAACCCTAGATGGATGGAATGATCTAGAGATTATTAGAATGGAGACACTTCTTGGTTGGTACTTCTTAAATATGATCCTCTGTGTCCATCAACAGGGGTGGTGTCATGTGAGTAAAAATATTTTATTTTGTTATTTGTAATTTTTTGGGTTTTGTCTTGATTCGCTTATTTTTTATTTTAGAGCCAGGATGTTCCTTAAACAGGGAGTTTGATTCAAGATATGTTTGACTACTTCATTTTGCATCCTTTTATGTGAAGCATTCTAATAGTAAATAACAAGCATAAACATTATGATAGTCAAATAGATGCCATGCTTATAATATAAATTTATCATGATAATCGAATCAACATAAAATTAAATTTAAATTGGTCATTAATTGTTAAAAATTCATAAATATTATTGTTTACCACCCTTAGACTACCATTATAATGTAAATATTATGCTAACTTTGTTTGTGGAGTTTAGTGTAGTAGTTATGAATGGGGTATTTAAGTGGTAAAGTAGGTGGGTTTATCTTTACCTCCTAATTAAAATATAAATAAGTGACAATCAAATTTTAATATTTTAAGGAATAATAGATGCATCGCCTCTAAGATTGTTGATGTTGGATAGAAGAAAGACATTGAGTGAAGGATTGTCATTGGGTAAAAGATAGATGTAGGGAATATAAATACTCAATGTAGATCTTTAGGTAGAACTGTAAACAAAAGGAGGCATTGATTAGATCTGGAATGATAAACAACTCACCTAGCCAGATCAACCATATTTATTATGAATAATTTAAGGACAAGAGATCAAAACTTGAAACTCTCCCTTCTTTTATGTTCTTAACATGTGTATAGACATCATGGAGTTGAAAGCTATGATGGATGCTAGAATCTAAAGTATTAGAGCCAAATCCTTTATGAATATAGTATCTTAAAATCCAATTCTAAGATAATATCTCAAACCTCTCAATCCTACATCTCTTGATTTAGTAGTGATCTTTGATGAGTAAGAGTCTAGGAAAGTACTTAGATCAAAAGAATAAGTCTTAGCCAAAGGAGTTATCTACAAATTCGTGGATCACTAGCCAATGCTTGAATATATTCATGCTTTGATTTAAAAGCATTATTAACCCCTCCTAAAATGTATAATTGAAATATACCCATGTGTAAAAAGTTTTATTATTATTTTTTTTATCATAATGAGGAGAGGGAGAAGATCAAAAACTAGTTTTAGATCTTGAATCACCACCACTTGTCCTTGAAACCATTGTCCTCTACCTTCAACGCTCTTAATAAACCTACTAATGTAAAACCTATATGGGTTTTCCTACCTCATATCCGACTTTAATTTTGCACATAATCTAGTTTGAAAACAATTGTAAATCCCTAAGCTAGTTTCTGTAAATGCACATAGATACCAATCATTTCTCCCACACTACTTTTGTCAGGATCTTAGTGAACATTCACATCTCCAAGGATCTACCTGAGAAAATCATTTTGAAAGTAGGTTACCAATATTTGTGTCAACCTCTCAACTATGAATACTTGTTGTTTCATTATTGTAGTTGTTTTAATACAATAAATTTGTCCAAAAACTTCAACTACCTTATAAAAAAAAGGATTCTTCTTGGTGGAATGACTTCCTTCCTACCCACCTTACTATGTTGATTGATTCTGATAGTGATGATTCTACCTTATATTTAGATAATCTTAAATCCTCTTTTCCAAATGAGGATCTTATAAGCCCTATTCATATAGAAACATACATGATGGTATATCTAAACACTCCAAGGAAGATTATAGACTCAACTCAATAGACCTATGACCCAAATATATCTACAAAGGTGAATCTATAGATTGACATATTTAGGTTAGAACCAAATGGTGTTATATTAGTGGAAGATAAATCTCAGTCCTTTAAATGAATTGAAAATACCTTACTACTTAAACTAGATGTCACAAAAGAATAGGGAGAGTGGAGTGAGGTGAAAAAGAGGAAAAAAGGTAGAAGAGCAGTGGTTCAACCCTCTAGTATGTCCCTCCGCTATGGGCAAATTTTAGAATATGTTTTTTTGAAGAATATTGACTATGGAAATAGGCTCTGTGGATATGTTGGTTGAAGTGTAGATGAAGATTACATTATGGCATGTAGGTCCCTATTGGAGGGTAATATATACTAAATGGTTGGGTGATGTTTTGGCTTCATATTTTTTCTCAATCGTGCAATTTATTCATGAAGACATAAGTTTAGGAGAAGACCATGTGTTTCTAGTAAGTGTTTTTCTTTAATCAAAATGTCCTCTTTGGAATGTTAAGGTTTAGCTACCTAATGGTTGTTTGGTTCCACATGGGCCATTGATTGAGACGTCCCATTTGAGCTTAAATGTTTTATCTTTGATATTAGGTTAGAAGACATTCCAGAACTTATATTTAACTATATGAAATAAAAATAATATTAAATATTGAGTTATTTAAATATGTGATAAAA
>JARHVA010005836.1:297500-340000 GCA_037957365.1 Torreya grandis
AATTAATGAGGGTTGATATAAAAGACATCTCTAAACTTGGAACCATTACACATCAAACAAGCATTAATATTTTCCCAGTCTTTTGAAACAATTTTAATCATAAGAGACCCAAACATTTTCATTTCAGAGAAGAGGTGATTATGATTTTATTAAGCAAATTAGTTGTGACTGCATTGATAATATCATCGTAGGAGTCCTTATCTATAGATTAAATTTCAAATATCACTATGAATTCAATAGAAGAGAGGAAGAACTAGGATTTTTTATAAAACAAATATTACGTGGTGTCAATTATTCTTTGAAATAACTTAAGAAAATGCATCTATGGTACCTTTGCAAGATAGAAAACATGATAATTGATAATAAGGGACAACTAAAATTAATGAGGGTTGATATAAAAGACATCTCTAAACTTGGAACCATTACACATCAAACAAGCATTAATATTTTCCCAGTCTTTCGAAACAATTTTAATCATAAGAGACCCAAACATTTTCATTTCAGCTTTAAAATTAAGAATTTTAGCGAAGCCTAAACCTTTCCACATTAAATGGCCATAAGGATTTCCTTCAGTAATATAATTACAGATAAAAACTTTCTAAGCTTCATTTCCTTCAAGGGCGTGAACAACCCATTTGATCCAGAGAGTCAAGCCTTTACGAGAAGTGTCTATCAAAGCCCATACCTCTTGAATTCTAGGGAAGACAACAAAATTATCATGCCACTCTATGTAATCTGTTACCAATGGAGGGATTAGCCCATATGAAATATCTGATAAACTTTTCTATCTTTTGAACTAAATTTTTTAGATGACACTCAACATGAAGAGTGATACACATGGGTGTAAGTGCACAAAGTTGGGGGACAAAAAAGGGGCCTACACATTGACACAATTTTTCCTAATAATTTGATAAATTTGAACTTCACTAGATAATTTGATATGGCTACACTTAAATTTCAAGGTTGGTATAAAAATATAAATTATAGCATTTTGAGTCTAGTTTACAAAACATTAATTTTTTAAAAAATGGTGAAGTATAACTAGGTCAAACATCTAAAATTTGATTATAAATACATATTATTTTAGGAAAATATAGTAGATAAACGACCCTGTAGACACATTTTTTTAGCATCGTTTAATATTTTTAAAACCATTTAGTGAAACTTTAGATAAAATCTTTTAGTTTGTAACCTATATTTTTTTAATAATTTTTTGATGAATAACTTTTTATTATTAATTTAAAAATTAAATATATCTTGGAAACTAACAATAAAATGGAAATTTGGATTTGTACCCACCCTATCTCAAAAAAATTGTGAAATATTAATTTTTTTTAATGGTTGTAGAATTAGGCTTAGTTTGTAACTATATTTTTTTCACATTTGGATCAATGAAAGAAACTATACATGAACATATATAGGCACATATATTTGAGACATGTATTGGCCTAAAAAATCTATAGTTATAAATCATGATAGATTTAAACATTAAAATAGTCCAAAAATTTAAAAAAATCATAAATGTGGAAAGAGGAGAGTGTGATCATCATCATTGTAATAATTTTATGAATTTTATCATTGAAATTTATAGTGTAGTTGGTAATGGAAGTTGAATTCTATTATTTTATTTCAAACAATACTTCATTGTGGTAAGCAAGAATTCACATCCTCACTATCTAACAACAACATTGCAATGTTGGAAGATTTTGAGGATGAATAGAGAGAGATATAGATGGAAGACCCTTCTTCATGAATGTGTTATTATGGATTATTGGGTGTCTTACAAAGTCTACCTAAAAATGCTTTATTCATAATACTTGCCAACATATTAGTTTTCTAGATATTATTTGTCTACTGGAAGTTAAAGTGTCTTGCTTTCTCCTTCGAACATCTTTATATAGCATTTCACATGATGCCACATAGATCACCACCTTGCATGAGTAATAATGTGGATATGCTTGTATTTTTATTTCCCCTAAGGTTTCCCTCGATATTATTATTTCAAGGGAAGAACCTTCACATCGGGTAGTCTATATTATTATTGACATTAATGGCCATCCATCTAGCATTATCAACATCTATGAACCTAATAATGGCCCTCATCATTTTTTGATTTGATCATATTTGGTTAATTGGATGCTTGCTTCAATGTGGTTAGAGTGTAGAGATTTTAATATGATTAAATGTCACAAGGATAAGGAGGGGGGCCTCCTAATGTGTTTGTGCCTTGGTGAGCATGAGGCTTGGTATTATTTCAAAAATAAATAGGGTCTCATAGCCCACCCCTCTGAGTAAAAAAAATTAACCCCACATTTTGATTTACATGGTCCAACAAATAATCTAGAGATCTCCATATGCTCAAAAGGCTCTACCACTTTATGTTGACAGAGCATGATATTTTTTTGTTTTCTAGCATTGATGTATAGCCTATCAATGTCCATTATGGTATTATTTTCTAAAACCATTCCCCTTGTTCAGGTAAAGTGGAATGGTCTTTAGGATATTACAATATGCCATATAATAAATTTATACTTAATACTTCTATGATGAGTCATGATAGAATGATCCAACTCATCGTTCTGATCTATAACCTTGCCCTATAACCCCTATATTCCACTAGTTGTATTGAGTGATGGAATGAGGTTATTTTGGTTAACACATCCTTATTATATCATCATAGTAAACGTGTTTTTTGGATAATAAAATGGTTAGAAGAGGCCATGATCAATGTGTTTTCATGGGTCTATATCTCGCTTGATTTTGATCCTTTAAACTTGTAATTGTAATGGATTTTAACCTCTCTCAAACATGACCTTAATGTGGTAGACATCCATACAGCTAGAGGAACTTAGCTACATACTCAAATTCATTGGTTAAAAATTGGTGACAAGGCCTCCAAGGGTTTTTTAAAGCTATGAAATCCAAGCAAGATCACAAGTAAATAAAAGACATTGAAGTGGCTCAATATTGACCAAAATCCTAGTTTGATATCTCTTTGGATTTCCTTAAACATGATAGAATGGTTTTTCAAACTCAACATTTCACATTTAAGTGAACCCAACCACTTAAATAAATTTCTTGATGTGGTACCTTGTAAACTCACACCTGTTGATTAGTGACTTTGAGATTCCCTGCTCACATTAGAGGATCTCATAGAGGCTCTACATAGCATGAGCAATGATGAAACCCATGACTTTGATGGCTTCCAATATAAATTTTACAAAGACACTTGGGAGCTTACAATACCTATTTTATTACAAGTCTACAAAGAATCCTTGAAAAATTAATCTTTTGGATCCATGATTGACCAAAGTAGTATCAAATTCATTCCTAAAGCTATATATCCTTGTTGCTTACTAGTTGGAGGCTGAAAAAATTATTCAATTTTCATTACAAGATTCTTTCTAAATACCTCACCAACCATGTCTATCTCATTCCAACTGCCATTTTTAGACCAGAGAAAACATGATTTATTAGTGGCAATTATATTTTGGATAATCTTATTACAGTCTAGGAAGACATAGTTTGGGACCGTTCCTCTCTCTAGAGAACTATTTTTCTTAAATTCAATTTTTAAAAAGCATATGATAAGATTGAGTGATAATTTATTCTTTCAATTCTCATGGCTCTCAGTGTTGGCCCCTACTTTATTTATGCACTATAAATATTTCTTGCCTCAACATGACTAACTATTAAAGGGAATAAAACTAAGGGGATTGAGATTTAACATTATATTTTCCAAGGTCGTAGCTTTTATTTAAGGTTTTTTATGTTATGTATTGAAGCTCTGGGCTATATCTTTGATTTTATGTTTTATGAAGGGCTTTTTCAAGTTATTTTTTTAGCTAACTACACCTCATAGCTAATCAATGGCTACTTTACAGATGACACCTTTCTCACACTCAAAGAACAAGAGGACACTTTTAGGAAAGCTATCCAATTCCTTGACACTTTCTACCTAGATTCCATCACCAACCTAAAATGGAGGAAAACTCAGTGTTTTTGATGAAGCATGATGGCTATGCCTGAGTAGTTTCACAAGTATAATTATTAATGGATTTGTTATGGGGAATAATTCAATTTCTTAAATATCTCCTTTGATTTTGATAATTCTTTGGGTGTTTTAGCATTATGTCCTCAACATGATTAAAAAAAAGATTGAATATTGGATCACCAAACCATTATCTAAAGTAGACAAGTTTTAGATTTGCATAAAAATTGTAGCCACTACTCATGTCTACTATTCCTCTTATTTGGATCCCTTATAGGCTTTTCATGATGTTATAGCCAAAATATTTAGAGACTTCCTCTAATCCAATTCTAATAATACTTGGGGTTTTCATCGGGTTGCCTAGGATATTTATTGCCTCCCTCATGATAGAGCTGGTATGGGCGTCATTGAGACATATATGAAAAGTATGTCCATGTGGGTTAAGTGGGTTTTTTGGTATATTGTGGGAAATGAATCTTGGAAAATTTTACTTCATCACTATATCCTCATGGGCACTTTCTATGGTAAAACTAGTTGAAACAATATTGGCATCTAATCCCTTCTCATCACTAGAGTTCCTGCCAAACTTTTTGGCTCTTTTATAGTCAAAAGCATTTGGCAGGATTTTTAAGTTGTCAAACTCATTTGAGGTGGATGGGGGATGATTTATGAATACGGTTCTCTTTTAATTACCATATCTTATGGTGGTCCACTATTCTTATTACTTCCTCTATTTCTTTGGATAAATTACCTAGTATTAAAGCTTTATGATTGTTTTGAAAAGCAATTCACACTATTTTAGATTTGATTACCTACAAAGATTAGATTCCCTAGCGTAAAATAAAAATTAATTTTTAGTTAAAAAGTTCATACTTAAATTCTATTATTCACATTCAAGAGTTTCCACCTACTATTATGTTACACAAATTTGGCTTACAACTTCCTAGGGTTTGATCGAAAGACTCGAGGTGGAACTATGATACATATTTCAAGAGATACTTTCCCATGTTTTTTATTAGGTGATGAATCAATTCTCTTTGGATTTAGATAAACTCAAAAAGTTTTGGGGTCTCCAATCCTCTCCTAAGACTTGGCTCACCCATTTGGATCATGTGTGGCAACATGTCCTGGACTCAAAGCTAGCTCATTTGTTATGGTGTTTTATTTATCAAGGACTTCTCCTTAGTGAGAGGCTGATTGACCTCTACATTCCCAAACACTTCTATCTAAATTATAAGCATCCAAAATCCTTTAAACATCTATCATGGTTTTGTTCTAAATCCTAATATGCATGGCATTAGATTCATTCACTATTTCAGCCTTTTCACCCTAAACTTTTCTCTTGGTGATATGTTCTCTTTGGGGATTATTCTAATTGTTCAACCTCTATTTATTTTTCTAGAAAGTTTCCTATCATATTATTCTCTTTTAGCTATGAAAATCCAAGAACAATGCTATTTTTAATCATGAGACCTGTGAAATTTCATTTTTTATTAATTATAAGGTTATTGTTATTTTTTTGGTCTATTTATAGGTTCAAGCTCAAGTGGAAAAGATTTATCTAGACCTCTTCCACGTTAATAGATCCTTAACCACTATGGAAATGCCCCTTGCACCATGAATAGGGTTTTTCTTGATGGCCCAACCCAGAGTCTACCACCTCCTCCTCCTAAGAGGCATCAACACATAAATTGATCTAGATGTAAGTCATAATTTTCTCTTCTCCATCAATAGGGGGTGGCTAGTGTTCTCATGGAAAGTTTGACGATGGTCCTTCACAATAGTTTTTGACAAGAATTATTTTTCCTGCATAACTAATTGATGGTTTGCCTATCACTATTCATGTCAAGCCCTAGATAGTTAGAATGCTCTGGATATTGTTGACATGGAACCACTCATTTAGTTTTTAATTCTTAAGGATGATACTTTATGTCTACCTCATGGGGTAGTGTCCTATGAGTAAAAATATGCTATTTAGTTATTTGTAGTTTTTTGGGCCATGATTTGAGTGGCTATATTTTTGTTTTAGATCCAAGATGTTCCTCCCACAAGGAGTTTGATTTGTGATATTTTGGACTACTTTACTTTGAAACCTTTTGTAATTATATTTTGTTGTTAATATAATGTGAAGCGCTATAATAGTAAATAACAAGGATAAACATTATGATAGTCAAATAGATGCTAAGTTTAAAATATAAAATATATCATGATAATCAAATCAACATAAAATTAAATTTAAATTGGTAATTAATTGTTAAAAACTCATAAGTATTATTTTCTACCACCCTTAGACTACCATTATAATGTAAATATTATGTTAACTTAGTTTGTGGAGTTTAGTATAATAGTTACGAATGGGGTGTTTAAGTGGTAAAGTGGATAGGTTTATCTTTACCTCCTACTTCAAATATCAATAAGTGCCAAACACCTTTTAATATTTTAAGGAATAATATATGCAATCGCTTTGTGATTGGTGATGTTAGATAGAAGACAAACATTGACTGAAGGATTATCATTGTGTATAAGAAAGATGTAGGGAATACAAACACTCAATGTATATCTTTAGGTAGAACCATTAACAAAAGGAATCACTGACTGGATTTGGAATGGTAAATAGCTCACTTGGCTAGATCAACCATATTTATTATGAATAATTCTTGTACAAGAGATCAAAACTTAAAAGTCCCCCTTCTTCGATGATGTTAACATGTGTCTATACATCATGGATTTGAAAGCTATGGTGGATGCTAAAATATAGAAGATTGGAACCAAATATTTCACTGAAATAGTATCATAAAAGCCAATACTAAGATCATATCTCAAACCTCTCAAATCTACATCTATTAACATAGTAGTGATCGTTGATGAGGATGAGTCTAGGAAAGTATTCAGATCAAAAGAGTACTTCTTAGCCATAGGTGTTATCTACAAATTCATGGATCGCTGGCCAAAGCTTGAATATATTTGTGCTTGGATTTAAAAGCATTGGAAACCACTTCGAAAAGGAAGAATTGAAATATAACCATGTGAAAAAAGTTTTACTATTTTTTTTTTTGTCATATGGAGGACAGGGAGAAGATAAAAAACTAGTTTTAGAACTTGAATCACAACCCTTTTGCCTTGAAACCATGGTCCCTCACCTTTAACCCTTTCACTAAACTTATTAATGCAAAACCTATAGGTTTACCTACCCCATATCCCACTTTAATTTTGGACTAAATCTAGTTTGAAACTTATTATAAATCCATAGGCTAGTTTATGTAAATGCACCTAGATACCAGTCATTTCTCCCACAATACTTTTCTTAGGATCTTAGTGAATATTGACATCTCCAAAGATGTACCTAAAAAAATCATTTTAAAAGTAGGCTACCACTCTTGGTCTCAATCTCTCAACTAAGAAGAATTCTTGTTTCATTGTTGTAGTGGTTTTAATACATAATATTTGAACAAAAACTTCATCTACCTTAGAAAAAAAAGGATTCTTCTTGGCGGAAGGACATCCTTCCTACCCACCTTACTATGTTGATTGATTCTGATAGTGATGATTCTATCTTATATTTAGTTGATCTTGAATCCTATGTTCCCAATGAGGACCTTATAAGCCCTATTCATACAAAAGGAGACATGATGGTATATCTAAACACTCCAAGGAAGATTACAGACTCAACCCGAAAGACCTCTGACCCAGATATAGCTACAAAGGTGAATCTAGAGATTGACATATTTAGGGAAAAACCAAATGATGTTATATTAGTGGAAGACAAATCTTAGTCCTTTAAATGAATTGAAAATAGCTTACTAGTTCAACCAGAAGTCACAAAAGAAAAGGGAGAGTGGAGTGAGGTGAAAAATAGGAAAAAAGGTAGAAGAGCAGTGGTTCAACTCTCTAGTATGTTCCTTCGCTATGGGTACTTTGAGAATAAGTTTTTTTGAAGATGATTGACTTTGGAAAAAGGCTCCATGTATAAGTTGGTTTAAGTGTAGCTGAAGATTACCTAATGGCATGTAGGTCCCTATTGCAAGGTAATATCTACTAAGTGGTTGGGTGATGATTTGGCTTCATAGTTTTTCTCAGTCATGCAATTGATTCAGGAAGACATAAGTTTAGCGGAAGACTATGTGTTTTTAGTAAGTGTTTTTCTTTAAGTAAAGATGTCCACTTTGAAAGGTTAAGGTTTAACTATCTAATGGTTGTTTGATTCCACATGGACCGTTGATTGAAATGTCCCATTCAAACTTAAATGTTTTATCTTTTATATTAAATTAGAGGACATTTCAAACTTTATATTTAAATTTATTAAATAAAAATGATATTAAATATTAAATATCAAATTATTTAAATAAAAATAATAATTATTTGTATTTACAAAATAAATTATTAATAAACTTATAAGTTTATAAAATGAGATTTGGAAACATTCATTTAATTCTAGAATTGGAAATGTGCACCCCTAAATAATAGAAACCTCACTATAGATTAAAAAATAATAATGAAATAATCGGATAATTTTGATAGATATATGAAGTGTTTGAGTTATAAAGAAGCGAGAATATAATACAAAATGATTTAAAAACTGTGCTTTATTATTCCAAGTCTTATGCTTCCTCGTTTTTATTTTTGCACACGGCACTCGTAACTAAAGTAGAATTTTACCTTCTTTCATTATAATGGTATTGATACCTAAAACTTAAAAAGAAAAAAATTCAAATATTTAATTAAATTGTGTTGGATAACGTGTATGATCAATCATTTTCTTCCCCACAAAAAACTAAAACAATTTTTCAATCTGTCAGTAAAATCTTTCTTTATTTTATTATTCTCCTCAGTTAATCATAAACCCTGATTAAAAAATTTGGTTGTGCCTCATGAAATCATTTTAATTTTTAATGAATTCGAATTGTGGCAATGAAAGTTGTATTAACATGCTCATTTTCTACCAGGCTATTTTTAGTAAATTATTGCCATAGAGACTGACGCATGTTTTGAGAATTGGATAGCACCTTGACGGTATCAGAGGCAAATATTTTTAATGAAAAAATTAATGAACTAAATTCCCTTCTTTTGGTTGGAAGTATAATTTTTCAGGCACTCCGGAGTGCTTTTTGATTTGGTAAATTCTTCCGTTTGGCATTAATGCAAATTGAGTGTGTTGGGACAGATCGTGGTAAACAAAGTAAAAATAAAAAAATAAGTATATATTACTCTGCATTATTCAGAATTTTTAATGGCATGCTGAGATATTCCTTCTAGCACTTTCAAGATGTCATTCGCAAGCACAATCGCGGATACAGAGAGTTATGAAAAGTTTTGTTATTCCTTTCATTCAATTAAATCTGTAATTTTGGAAATTATAAAAAGCTTTCCTTAATTTCTACATTACTAGATGTCTTGAATTCTTGTCATGATACTATTACTAAGGGCATGTTTGCAGTAGATAAATATTGTAAGAAACAGTAGCTTTGTCAACAATGTAGAAAACTCTTTCTCCACTTATACTAGAAGAATTTCGAAGTTGGTGCGTATTTTATTTCCATTCATGTACAACTACTAACACACACACTCTATTTATGTTTTCCTACTGAATCATTTTTTTCTTTAATTAAATAGCTTTGTTTAAATCTTCAAATTTCTGTACTTTGAATGCATTTGGTTGTTTTTAGAGGCGCTATTGATATCAAATATATATGAGCAATAGTGTCCTATATCTGTTAATATCTTGAGATTCCCTTGCATGTTCGATATCAAATATAGCGTATTCTTCATTTGTAACACTTAATGGCAGAATCACTAGGAGGTTGGCGTTACTTTAGTCATGTTTTTATTTTTAGCACTGATATCAAACCCTGTGATGGAAATAAGTATTATCTTAGATAACATGGTTATGCAATATGAAACATTTCTTCTCCTCCTCAACTGTTGGTTCCTGGCATTTATGGCTATAAATTGCCCTGGAAGTGAACTTAAATATACAAGACTGTCCAAAAACAAAGATAATGATTAAAAGAACAAGCAATAATGTACATACTCTCTATTTTTGGGCATAAGAGAGAACACTTTGACGCACCCAGGCATTGTACTCAAAAAAATAAATTGACTCATCCTAAAAAGTGGGGTTGATCATTGGTGAAGTAATCTTTTTCCTGTACATTAACCTATTAAGCCATTGCATATTGTTAGCCATATCTTTCACAATTGGCCCAAAAGATACTAAATATTCCTAATACTTTCATTTTGCTTGTAGTTGGATGCATTTTTTTAAGCTCCATAAACATAAATTGAACATTTTAACTAATAACTATTTTTTTACAGAAATTTTTCATATTAATAATATATACTAGAAATAGACTTTCGATGACCCTTTTAAAATGCCCAGTATCACCCCTGCTTAGTGTGGTGTGCCATTTGTCTATGTGGATTTAGCCTTTTTCAATTTATGATTTTTCATTTTACTTGTACTTAATTTGGGCATTTTCGTTAACCAATTCTACAAGCTATGTTTTAGAAACCTTCAAACGTAAGATATACTATGATTCTTTGTTCAACATTGTATATAAGAATCAGAAAATATGATCCCTCATGCATGATAGCCTCTCTTCACATACATCTTTGTTTCCTACTTTCAAGCCAAACAATTTATTTATTCATTATTGTTATATTACAGCCAGTTCTTTTCTCAACTACAGACCCTAAAGCCCTATCACGACATTTGTTTGTGTATTTGTTACTAGTAAATTTGAATTTCCTTTCCATTCATTATAACAGAAAAAATTGTGAAATTTAATTCCCTGTGTGGAGAGTTAGAATAGTTCAATAAACACTTTATAATTTAAATTATATATTGATGATGTAAATAGTAGAAACCAATTAAATTGAAAAATGGAAATAAATAAAACTTTAAATTATGTACCAAAAATGTTGCACATGAAATATTTATTTTAAAACATAATTTTTTTCCAATGATTTATTAATCTTTCTACAATATTTTTAAATTTTAAATATATTATTTGTAATTATTATATTATTTTTATATTATAAATAAACTATATAACTTTTTATTAATACAAAATACAAATATGAATTTAAATTGGGACTATAATGGCATGGATATTGACATCTTATAATTATAAATAAAAACAATTTGGACAATATAATTAAAATTTCACCAAGAATGGATAAATGTAAACACCCATATAGACACCCAGTAACATTCAGACACCTGTAACAAGTTAAAGAATCTTTGGGTGTTTCGTATATGGGCCCGAGAAAGGAAAAAAACGGAGGGGGAGTTTAAGAGAGAAATAAAACTAGGGGTTGAGAAGGATAGAAGGGGATAAGATAAAACAAATAATATTTAATTTTTACTAGTAATTGAAAATTAGATAAATAACTTAAAATCATGCTAGCTAATATTTAATGAAATATGTATGCTGAGCGTAATATTGATATTATCTTATGTATTAAAGATTTTTTTTTTTGGGTTATATTTGAATCAAAAGAGGATAGAGATAAAATTTTAAATTAATATTATTAAAATTGGGATAAACATCTATTTATGGTTAAGTAATGGCATTTCATTTTCAAATTTATTATTAAAAATTTTAATTTTTAGAATTGAAGTTTTATTTGCTTTATGTTATTGGGATCTCGTTGGGAGTTTTTATTGATGTAGACTTCAAAATAGGTGAAATAGGACATACAACATATGCTAGGACATTTGTTGATTTTAAGATCTTTAAAAAGATCTGTGCAATTGTTTAATTACAAGTTAGGGATCGAAAATAGTTGTAAACTTTTGATTATGAAGAGTTAATATTCATATGTCGTAGATACTTTCTAACAAGTAATTTGATTAACAATTATTCATACATAAAACAAAAGTTGGTAAGTACTTGGTAGAAGGATGATAATCCTAAGTTTATAACATTTCAAGCAAACAAGCAAATTATGAGTGAATTTGAAAGTGAATCCCTTGAAATGGTCTCAAACATCCCTATAAATGTCTTAGCTCCATGTGAGGAGGTTTTCGTCAAGGATACTGAAAATAACACTAAATGTGAATCTAATGAAGGGTTGAAGGCTCAGACTCAATTAAAGTCTAATGTTGAAGGCGAATTTTTGCTAGCGAGGATTCCATTGTTGTATCATAAAGTTGTCAATGCTCTTGAACTTTTCATTCATATTTTCCCTGATTCAAGACAAGTAGGAGAATGGAAGATGGTGAGTAACAAAATGAAAGAAAAAGTTAAGAAGGATTTATAACTTCTGAACATGACCCATAGAAAATTAAAGTAAAATGGTTTCGAAGGGCCTTAATTATTTCTTGGCTTAGTATATTTTAGCAGTAATTGCCATTTTTATGCCATTGTTGTAGTGTTGGGTAGTTTTTTTATCTTTGTTGCGTGCACTTTTATTTTATCTAGTTTTGTTGAGCATGCCTACTTTGTATCTTGTAAAGTGTAAGGTCCCTCTTTAAAATTCATATTTACCAATATTAAAAAAATAAGTAATATATATTTAAAAAATATTTTTAAGTGTGTATATTTTTTCATTTTAAAATATACATAACTATGTATATTATAATGTAAAATATTAATACATAATATGATATAGTGTTTATACATAAATATTTTATTAAAATTGTAAAATTTTTGGTATAAATAAATGTTAGTGTCTTTGTGTTTATTAACTAATCTAGTTCCATTGTTAAGTGTGAATATGGTTGTTTCCTTAACTGATTTCACTATTGAGTTTAGTTTACACTTTTTCAAGTTTACTTAGGTGTTTTGAGTATTGTCTCAACTCATATAATCATGATACATATCTGAATATTATGAATGATAGGTGAGTAGTAGCTTCTATTAATACCTCCTTTGTAAGATTATTTTAGTGATCAATTTATGTAATTTAATTTATGTTGCACATGAATTTTATATCCTTGAGAAGAATACAGCTTATTCTTATAATTTCTTATTTTTAGATTAAAAATGATTGGATTAGGCCTTAGAATCATATTGAGTTATCTTATATGAAGCTCTCATGGTACAAGAGTGACTTCAGTGTCATTGATTACGTTCTTAGGAGATCCAAGATCTATTATTTATTTCACATATTTAGTATACTTTTCTCTTGCATGCTTTCGAGGATAATCATAACAATAAAAAATGTATAAAAGATGTATGTTCTTCTCTTTCAAGACAAAATAAGAGGTCATCATTGAGTTCATGGTGCAGGAAATAGTCAAAACGTCCTCATCATTCTTCAAGTTAGATATTAGAGACTAAATCTAAAAGATTTTACAAAAAGCCATAAGAGGCTATGAGCAAAGTATTACTACAATCAACTGTGCATTGATATTTTTTTGTGCAGTTTCTTACAATCACCTTGTATGCATCATATATTCATAATGCATAGTTTGTAACATAAATCTATGGCAACTATATCATTAACATTAAGATCAAGTCAAGTTTTATTTATAGTGTCCATTATTTTTATATATATATATATATTAAATATTATTTAAAAATAAATTTGTTTATTTCTTTTTATTTAATATACAATAGATATATAACTTTTATTTTATAATTTATCTAGATAAAACATTTTTAATAATTACAAATACCTTCACTATTTAATGTTTGTACAAGATCAATAAAAAAATACATTCCAAATTTTGTTTACCATTCCCATCAAAATATCGAGTTTTCATGCCAATCTCTTTGTAATTTTTTTAATTTTTCCAAAAAAGAAAGAAAGAAAGAAACTCTCATTATTGTGTATTGCCTGCCACCCCCCGTGCTGCCCATTTTTTTAAAAGGAAAAACTATTGTACATAGTAATACAAATACTCTCATTTTTTTCATTACTTTTAAACCAAGATAAAAAAGTAAAACTACAAACACACACACTCTATTTATGCTTTCCTACCGAATTATTTTTTTCCTAATTAAATACGCTTTGTTTAAATCTTTAAATTTCAATAATTTGAATGCATTTGGTTGTTTTCAGAGGCGCTATTGATATCAAAAATATATGTGAGCAATAGTGTCCTATATCTGTTAATATCTTGAGAATCCCTTACATGTTCGATATCAAATATACCGTATTCCTCTGTTGTAACACTTCAAGGCAAAATCACTAGGAGGTTGGCGTTACTTTAGTTATGGTTTTATTTTTAGCATTGATATCAAACCCTGTGATGGAAATAAGTATTATCTTAGATAACATGGTTATGCAATATGAAATATTTCTTCTCCTCCTCAACAGTTGGTTGCTGGCATTTATGGGTATAAATTGCCTTGGAAGTGAACGTAGATATACAGACTGTCTAAAAACAAAGATAATGATTAAAAGAACGAGCAATAATGTACATACTATATATTTTTGGGCATAAGAGAAAACACTTTCACGCACCCAGGCATTGTACTCAAAAAATAAATTGACTCATCGTATAAAAGGGGCTTTATCATTGGTGAAGGAATCTTTCCCTGTACGTTAACCTGTTAAGGCATTGCATATCATTATCCATAGCTTTCACAATTGACCCAAAAGATATTAAATATTCCTAATACCTTCATTTTGCTTGTAGTTGGATGCATTTTTTTTAGCTCCATGAATTTGCATTGTTTATCTGTGGACATTTTAATTAATAAGTGTTAGTTATTTGTATTTGACTTAGCCTAATTTCCAAAAACTTTTCCATAAATGGACCAACAAAGAGATCGATTAATTTAAAATTATATATACTAACAAATAGTTGTATGGTTTTCTTCTACAAAAATTTCTGATATTAAAAATATATAGACTAAAAATAGACTTTGATGACCTTTATGAAATGCCCAGTACTACCCTGCTTGGTTTGGTGTGCCATTTGTCTATGTAAATTTAACCTTTTTTAATTTATGATTTTTCATCTTACCTATCCTTAACTTCAGCATTTTAGTTAACCAGTTCTACAATCCATGTGTTGAAACCTTCAAACATAAGATATGATATGGTTCTTTGTCCAGCATTGCATATAAGAATCAGAAAATATGATCCCTCGTGCTTGATAGCCTCTCCTCACATATGTCTTTGTTTCCTGCTTTTGAGCCAAATAATTTATTGATTCATTATTGTTATATTATAGTAAGCTATTTTCTCAACTACATGTCTTAAAACGGCATCACTATATATTTTTTTTAATTTGTAATTAGTAAAGTAGAATTTCTTTTCCATTCATTATAATTTAAAAAAAATACGAAATCCAATTATCTGTGTGGAGGGTTAGAATAGTTCAATAAATACTTTATAATTATAATTATATATTAATCATTTAAATAGTGAAAACTAATTAAATTGAAAAAAGAAAATAAATAAAACTTTATATTGTTTTAAAAAAATGGTTTTACATAAAATATTTATTTTAAAACATAATTTTTTTGGTAATGATTTATTAATCTCTTTACAAGATTTTAAATGTTCAATATATTACTTAGTAATACAAAATTTAATTTAAATTGGTACTATAATGTCATGCATACGGACATCTTATAATTATAAGTAAAAACAGTTGGGACAATATAGCTAAAATTTCACCTAGAATGAATAAATATAGACACCCAGTAACATCTAGACGCCTGTAACAAGTTAAAGAATCATTGGGATGCTTCGTATATGGGCCCGATAAAGCAATAAAGTGGGGGAGTTTAACAGACAAATAAAACTAGGGGCTGAGAAGGATAGAAGGGATAAGAGAACACAAATAATAAACACATAAATAACATAAAATCATGTTAGCTAATATTTAGTGAAATATGTGTGCTGAGGCATTATTGATATTATGTTGTACGCCAAAGGTATTTTTATTGTTATATTTGAATCAAAGAGGATAGATATAAAATATTTAAATAATATTATTAATATTGGGATAAAATATCTATTTATGGTTAAGTAATAGTATTTTATTTTCAATTTTATTTTTGAAAATTTTAATTTTTCAATTTTAGAATTTTTATTTGCTTCATGTTAATGTGTTTTTGTTATGAATTTTTATTGATGTAGACCTCAAATCAGATGAAATGGGATATACAATCTATGCTAGGACATTCACCAATCTTGAGATCCATGTATATGTTTAATTACAAGTTAAGGATCGAAAATGGTTGTAAACTTTTGATTATGAATGGTTAACATTTAGAGGTCGTAGAAACTTTCTAACAAGTCATTTGATTAGCAATCATTCATAAATTAAATAAATGTTGGTAAGTATTTGGTGGAAGGATGATAATCCTAATTTTATAACATTTCAAACGAGCAAGCAAATTATGAGTGAACTTGAAACTGAATACCCAAAAATGGTCCCAAAAATCCCTATAACATTTTTAGCTCTATGTGGTGAGGTTTCAATCAAAGATATTGAAAATAACACTCAATGTGAATCTAGAAAAGGGTTGAAGGCTCAGACTCAATTAAATTATAATGTTCAAGGTGATGTTCTATTAGCTAGGATTCCATTGTTGTATTTTAAACATGTCAATGCTCTTGAACTTTTCATTCATATTTTGCCTAATTCAAGGTAAGGAGGAGAATGGATGATGGTGAGTAACAAAAGAAAGGAAAACTTAAGAAGGACTTATAACTTTTGAACATGATGCTTAGAACATGAAAGGAAAAAGGTTTTGAAGGTCCTTAATTTTTTCTTGGCTTAGTATATTCTAATAGTAATTGTCATTTTTATGCCATTGTTGTAGTGTTGGGTAGTATTTTTTATTTTTGTTGTGGGCACTTTTATTTTATCTAGTTTTATTGAGCATGCTTGTTTTGTATATTGTAAAGTGTAAGGTCCTCTTTAAAATTCATATTTACCAATATTAAAAAAATAATTAATATATATTTAAAATTTATTTTTAGGTGTGTTTATTTTTCTCATTTTAAAATATACATAACTATGTACATTATAATGTGAAATACTAATACATAAAATGCTATAGTATTTATACATAAATATTTATTTAAAAATGTAATTTTTTTGGTATAAATAAATGTTGGTATTTACAATGTTATTTATTAATCTAGTTCCATTGTTAGGTGTGAATATGGTTGTTTCTTTAACTAATTTCACTATTGGGTTTAGTTCACAATTAGTCAAGTTTAGTTAGGGGTTTTTATTAGTGTCTCACCTCATATGATCATGATACTTATCTCAATATTATGAATGATAGGTGAGTAGTAGTTTCTATTAATACATCTTTTGTAAGATTATTTTGGTAATCAATTTATGTATTTTAATTTATGTTGCACATGAATTCTATATCCTTGATAATAATATAGTTTATTCATATAAAGTTTATTTTTAGATTAAGAGTGTTTACATTAGGCCTTATAATCATATTGAGTTATGTTAGCTAAATATTGCATGGTACAAGAGTGACTTCACTTTCATTGATTAGGTTCTTAGGAGATGAAGATCTATTATTTATTTAATATATTGAGTATACTTTTCTATTGAATCCTTTTGAGGATAATCATAAGAATAAAAAATGTATAAAAATGTATGTTCTTCTCTTTCAGGAGAAAATTAGAGATTATCATTGAGTCCATGATGTAGAAAATAGTCAAAATATCCTCATCATTCTTCAAATTAGATATCAAAGATTAAATTTAGAAGTTTTTGGAGTAAGCCATAAGAGGCTATGAGCAAATTATTACTAGAAGCAAATGTGCATTGATATTTTTTTTATGCAGTCTCTTATGATCACCTTGTATGCATCATATATTCCTAATGCATAGTGTGTAACATAAATCTATGGTATCTATATCATTACCATCAAACTCAGTTCATGTTTTATTTATAGTGTGTCAAATAAATCTATGGTAACTATATCATTAACATCAAAGTCAATTCAAGTTTTATTTATGTTTTATTTCAGATTTTTTTTGCACTCTTGATGGTGGTTCAAATATTTTTTAATCTTTTTGTATAATTTATTCGTAATTTTCATTTTTACACAAGATTTTTAATGGTGTTGTTCCATTTGACACATCAATAAATCTATTTTGACTCATTCATGATCTATTTAGAGTGCAATGTTTTGTAAAAAGGCATGTTTTTCATGTACATTGCAATGGTGCTCTTAGATTGTATCATTATCTTCAATAAATTATATTTTATGCAACATCTACTTATTTTGTAGATTTTAACACAATCTAATCCTAAAAAATCTATTGATATTTCAAGAAGACAATGTAAAAAAACTAAATATAAAGTGAAAAAATCATATTTCCTTTGTGGGGTGGATTTATTCATTTACTCATTTTATGGGGTTATGTTTTGAGATTGTGTCATGTTATTTTTGTTATCTCTTGATCACTTGCATCTTTGCAATGGATAATCCCAAATTTTCTCTATTAACTTGATATACATAGAGAACATGAAAATTTCAAGCATGGACTATGTTAGTGGTAAAATATGACAAGTTCGCTACATCCAATAAATGATTCAAGAACATATAAATGTGAATGAAAAATTAGAATGGCTAATTGAGAACACTAATACATAGATATATGTCTACATTTATTTCTCTTGACCTTATTTTTGACATTTTTCAAAAGAAATCATCAAAGGAGGATTGAGAAATACTTAATAAATTAAATGGTCAAAATGATGAGGATATGGGTATCAGATTTTTAATGGACCCACTAATCTAGATCCATATAGTTTTGAAAACATCCAATATTATGTAACTAAAGTGAATGAACTTAGATCACAACCAAATGAATCTAGTATTAATAAAGAGGATGTATATTTATTCTTCAATGTGATAGGAAAATTTCCTTCTGAATATCCAATGCTTGTTTCCATCCTTTAGACTCATCAACTGACTAAAGGAAATGATTAAATTATGTCTTCTCTTGAGTCATTTTCATTATTATAAATACTTGAACATGCCACATTTATCACTATCAAACTTATCAATCCATATAAGTCATAATCTTTGGTGGAGGGTCATCCTAAATATACAAAAGGGTGTAAATAGTAGAAGCAACCAATGTACAAGATACATAAATTTCTTACATGGTCATCACATCCTAGACTAGCAAAGTCTAAATCCTCTTTCAAGAAAATGAATTTTCAAAAGAAGGAGCAACCAAATTATTCATAAGTAAATAAAAATGGTCATGATGAGAATCAATGTCATGCTAATAAAATTGATGAGATGAAACATATTTCAAAAAAATCCCACTGATTTATCATCATCGTACACAAAGGAATAATCTAATTCTAATTCTTTAAAATCAAAGAAAGGGAAAGAAAAAGCACTTGTCACTTTGGAATATATTCACAATAATTGATACTTTAATTTAGGGTTACACATTATATGTGTTCTAATAAGGAACAATTTTATTCTTTAAAAGCTTATTCATTGCCTCAGATTATCACAAGAAATGATATAATTTGGTAGATAATATTGGAAAAGGATTGGTTGAGATACTTGAAACTATATTTTAGAATGTCCTTTATGTTCCTGATTTATGTGCCAATCTTATTTTATTCTAACAAATCATAGATCTTGGGAATGGAAATAAGGTTATGTTTTTCTCAGTTTTCTAGAAATTTTGGATCTTGAGGATGATGTATTAGTTGTAGTGAGAAAATTTGATCTTAAATCTCATTTATATGCATTCTCTCACTTTATGTCTCATTACCCTTATACTACTTTACTCACTCATATAAATTTGTTGAGTAAACAATGGCATGATTGGTTTGCCCATCTAAACTAGAACTATTTCCTCTCAATGGTGTATATTTAGGTTATATAAGTCAAAAGCATTCAGAGGTGAAGTTATATGAAAGGATAACTTGGAGGGATTCATAATTCCTTGAGTTGGTTCATAGTGATATGATGGGTCCATTTCCCACCTTTTCATTCATCAAAACCCACTATGTATTTTCATTCATTGATGACTATTTACAATACACTTGGGTCTACTTCCTTCATCAAGAAAGTGAAGGCTTTAAGTGGTTACAAAAATTAAAAATTAATAATCAGAAGTAGTCTACGAAACCTATTAAAATTATCCAAAAAGAAAATGACCAAAAATAAGGGAATCATCATATTAATAAAAATTTCACATTTAAGGGATTAACCAACAACATTTCATTATACACACACCATATCAGAGTAATGTTTTTGAGTAGAAAATTTAGGACCTAAAATATATGGAAACTTATGTGATCCATGCTCATTCTCTTGGTCCAAAATTTTGGTTAAAACTACTAACTATGTCACTCACATTTAGAACCACATTCGTCACAAGGCCTTGAAAAGAATGATTCATTTTTAGGATTGGTGTGGTAGGAAACATGTTGTTAATTATTTGACTCCCCTACATTATCATAGATTTTTTTAGAGAAATGTAAGAAATTATAACCACAAATTAGATTCTACCTCTTTGTTGTGTATCTCAATGGTGTCAATGGATATTGTCTCTTTGATCCATAGACAAAAGATATTTTCATTAAGAGGAGTGTTTAGTTTGAGGAAACATTTTCTCTCTTAGATTATCATACTTCACCTCTTCCATCAATAGTGTACCCAAATGATAGTGACTAAGAGTATTCTTCTTCACCTCCACATCTACAAGTATCATCTTTAGTGACTATAGAGACTACTCATTCATCCCCATCCCCATCTTCATCGTGATGTGTTCGATAGACATTTTATTCCGTAGACCCATTTTTTAGGGATAGTTCAGACACTCATAGGACTTAGTCACAAGGTCACCATATTTCAAACTTAAATAATTCCCTTACTTCTAATCCTAATAATTTTTTAAAGCATAAGGACTTACTAATTATAATTCAAAAATAGAATAACAATATATAGTTCATTGATAAAGAACCACTCCTGGGATTTAATCCCCTCCCTAAAGGAAGGAAAATGGTTCATTGTAATTGGATCTACAACACCAAATATGTGGTGGATTTAATCCTTTCTTATCATAGTAATATTATCATGTTTGCACTCAGATCCTTGTGCTTGCATTCTATGACATGATTGCCCCTATTCACTTCTAGTATTCTACATTGATGACTTAATTCTTACTAGGATATCTTCATCCATCATTGCTAGAGTCAAATATTATTTGAATGATTAAATTGGATATTTTCCATTACTTTATCGAGAATGAGGTCGCTCGGTATTATTTTAGGATAGCTCTTGCGTAGCTCAAATATGATTTTGATCTTTTAGCTTAATTTAACATGTCCAATTGTAATCCTCCATGGACTCCATTTATACATGGATTTAATTTTAATGTGAAGTGTTTCACTGCACTAGTTGATTACACTTTGTATTGTCGACTTGTTGTGAGCCTCATATATTTGATACACACTAGCTTTGATATTTCTTTTATTATTCACATTATCTCCCACTTTATATAAGAACCACATGAAATTTATTAGAAATCATCTAAACACATATTTATTTACATATAGAATAATACTTGACATGGGAGACACTATGTATTAGGGATAAGTATAGACCTATTTAGATATACATAAACAATTTGGGCTAACAATTATGTGGATCTTATGTCGACATCCAATTATAACTTTCAGTGTAGTTCAAGCCCCATTAGATAGTAGAGTAAGAAGAAACATGTTATCTATCTATATTAAATAGATCATGAGTATTTTTGGATTCTAAACTATATTACTATGGCTATTTGGCTTGAGAATATTTTGACTAATTTTGACATCCCCATTTCTTAGCCATCCATCATCCTTTACAATGACCAAAGTACCACTCAGATCTATAAACACTCAGTTCACCATAAGTTAAACAAACACATCGAGACCAACATTAATTATATTAAGGAGTTAATTTAGGATTAATTCATTGATCTATGCTTTTGACCTAAAATATAGGAGGTTAAAAATATCTTCATCAAACCATTCACTTGGAGAAAATCCCATGACTTGCTTAGGGGTCTAGGATGCTACTCTATGGAAGTTGAGATAGCTTTCTCCAATCATTATATTAGAGGAGGGATGAATAAGGGGAGAAGGTTTATTTTTAAGGGTTTTCTCACACATTTATATTTTGTAGGGATAATTTTATACATGGGTAACTCATGGTGCCTTGTTTTTAGGACCCATTCATTTTTACATATATTTTTTTCCCAAGTCATACTTAGGGATGGGTGTTAATGTTAACAAGGTTATTTCCCAATCCATTTTAAATTTTAGGTGTGAATAATTTTATTTCCCTAGCCAATTCCACTCTTCTCTTCCATTCACACTCAGTCAAATTTACTCAGGGTTTTTGACTATTATCTCACTTCATATGATTGTGAGACTGATCACAATATAATGAATGATAGGTGAGTGGTATTTTCTATAAATAACCTAGCATCAAGTTTACTAATATCATTAGTTTCAAAGATGAGTGCTAAAACTTGACTATGTGAACATTCTATAATGTCAGATAAAGCACAAAGGTCAATATAAAGATTTTTGAGTTGTAAATAAGTAAACACCTTATCAGTAATATTGTATGGTAAAAAATTTAAGAAATGCATTTTTAATGCATCAGATTGAGCATAATTAGAAGAATAAGTAAGCTTTCTAAATTGTTTGGCATAATCCTCAAATTGTGATAAATCAGAGAGCTTCATTCTCATCAGCCATTTAGCTTCTTCCATGTGATTTTTGGTTCGAGGAGGAAAAAATTAACCAAGTAATAAACCTTACAAAGCTTTCATAGGTTCGGTTCACATAAATACCTGAGTATTTTACCATTTTTCTCCTAATTGATCCTACAAAGATGTAACAATGTCCTAAAAATATTTTGTAGCAAGGTTATCAATAGTAGTTTCTTCCATTCCCCTAGTAGTGGTTACAGATTCAAAATAATTACACCAACTAGTAATTTCATTGTAAGGATCCAAAAGATCATCAATGTTTAAATACCATGGTTGAACTGGGACATAACCTCTTTGAATAAGAGATTTCAATACCTTTCTTTTCTTATATCTTTCTAGATTTAGTTTGGTGTTTTTCAACCAAAGAGCATGCAATCCAGGGAAAAAAATATAATCTTTGTAATCAATAGTGGTTGAAGGTAAAGACAATAGATTTTCTTTTTCTTTTTCTCTTCTCTTACTAACTAAGAAACATTGTAAAGCCAATGGATTACAATATAGATGATATTAAGTGTAGTCCTAATTATAGTCTAGCTCTTAGTAATTAGGGGTAACTATGTTTGATCATTTGATTATCTATAAACAACAAAGTCTTAGACCTAGGGAGCCTCATCCTTATGTTGTTTGAAATAGAATTTATTCCTATTTTTAATTTATTCCTTCAATCAACATGGCTTGAGGTTTTAATAGAAAATCAAAACATGTTATTAGTGAGATTTGTTTATCTTTAAAGGTTTATCTAGTCTGTGTGGATACCACCTTTTTATTTATATCATATATATGATTTTTTTAAATGTTATTGGGATGACTTTGGATACATAATCTCCATGCAATACCTTCCATAGTGCATGTGTGTATTAAATACATTCATATTGAAAAGGTAGTTAGAAATTATTCAATTCCACATGAACATACAATTGAATAAGAGAAATTTAGTTTAAGATATCTCATTATCAAAACCTGCTGAGGTTAATCTTCCATGAAAGGGTAATCAATAAGAGTTCCCATTTCAAAGGTGGCATATACTTGAGATACCTTTACACCAAAGATATACAGTGGATTTCATAGAATCCTCATATACTCTTATAAAACACACTATTTTATATAGATAAAATGAACATGTTCTAATTTCTTTTGTTCCAAAGAAACCACATAGCATTAAACTATGGGTTTCATGAACCCCTACTCTTATTGTTTTTGCATGACCATAGACTCTTATTAGACATATGTAGGATACACTATATTATAAATTTTCAAATATGACACAAGAATTCTCCTTGGAAATACTATCAATTTAATATAATCTAGTCTTTGGTACTTGATAATGATAAGATCAACCCATGTTTATAAACCATGACTTTAGCACATTTAAAATTCCTAATCTTCTATTCTCTCACACTTCCATGTAATTTTATTATTTAACCTTTCATTCTACTTTTTTAAAAACATATGTTGACCATGCTAAATACCTTGAATAGACATCTCCATAATTTAAATTTAGCTCACTTGTACATAGGTCAGTTTCACCAAAGTCAATCTATATTGGTAGTCAATAGCGACCTAATATGTTTAATATCAACACACTCCTAAAAATGGATAATTTTAAAAATCAAATATTACCATAGAGACTACCCATTTACCTAGTGATATATTTTCATGATAATTACCCAACTAAAATCATATATAAAAAAATCAAGGTCTCATTCAAAAGGAACTTGGCACTTATTTGGTACACATATATGCACTATTGCACATTGGGAAAATCTTCCCTATTTTTCTAAAATTGTGAATCTATCACTAGGAGTATTCACAACACAAGCTTTAATCACATGAAACTCAAGTCAAAACATGCATTTTCAAGTATCAAATACAAATAACTAGCTACATTCATATCATTAAGTGGCATAATCAAACTAGCTAGTAGAATGATGTGTTTCTTGGTTTCCCTCATCAATGTATCAAACATGTAGGAAACATTAAATTATAAAATGGTGGATATTTAGGTTGTCTTATATGAATAAACTCTCCCAATTGTTTTAGGTATCTATCCCTCAAAATCATAGCTAGTTTTTGAAGGGAAATGGGACTTATTTCTAAATGTATATGCATCATCAAGGTTCAAAATCACAAATACAAGGAATATAAATACATGTGTAATTTGTTTTACATTAGACTCTCCTCATTTTAGCACAAGCAAGTACTTATCAACATAGGGTAGTGTCGACAAGTGATACTACCCATTTCTAATGAAACTAACCTTGCACAATTAGAGAATCAATACCAAAAACTAAACAATCCACAAGCCTATGTTATCCTAATTATCAGTTACATAATATAGTGAAAATTAGTGAGTTATGTAGAAAATATAAGTACTCATACCTTTATTCAACATACTATATTTAGAATATGTCACCTGTCAAATCATTACAATTAGTTTCTATAGTGTAAATTTATATGTATGCTTGAGTGTCATAACTTAATATCCAAATTACATTTCAAGTTTCTATCCTATTAGGGTTTTTCAACCAAAATTAGGTTGCAAAATATTGGTGAACTTATACACATTGATCAAACCATCTATAATCAAAATACATAGATGATTAGAAAAAATATAATAATATATCATAGAATTAAGAACATAATATGTAGATCCCCAACAAAAATTGGTAAAAGAGTAGAATACATGAATATTATGACTAAGCCACTTTGAGGAGGAAACCTCAACAATAATGCAATAAGAAAAAATTTATAGTCTAGTCATAAAATACTAACCACTTCCTCCTAGATGTACTGTACTTAGCCATGGTTATTCCATGGGATGACCATAGTAAGAACATTGAGCAAATCAATAAGATAATATGAAGGTATGTAAGCCACCAGTTGGCCACATATATCCCTAGATGCACTGTAAGTTAATAACATGGCATGTCTCTCCCCTTTATAATAGCATTATCCTCAATGTTGAATCAATCTTGGGTGTTTCTATAAGAATGGTTCATCCTTCCGTATTGCATCTTTGGAATATAGGTTCTTCCTATTGATGAAATTCTCCTTAATCTATCTAGTTTGTAGTTGTTTAGTGCACATGTGAATGATCTTTTCAAGATCAATAATGACTCAACCATCTTCATATAATTGTATTAACTCAATCTAAGAGGAAACTTTGTGTCCAATTACTTTCTTCAGGGAAGATACATGAAATACCATATGTATGTAAGTGGATAGGCTTAATTTTAGCTTGTATGCCTCACTACCAATTTCTTACAAGAAATGATAAGGGACATTATAATTAGAGGATATATTTTTATCATTTTTATATTACTTCAAATAAATATTTTTATACGGATGCAAACACCCAAATGCCCAATCACCTGTGTGAAAATTCCACTCACTTTGGTATTGATTAGATTGGTACTTAGTTATATTTTGTGTCATTGTGAAATTATCTCAGAAGCTAATGACTACCTCTTTTTTATTATGAATGTTCTCCTCAAAAAATCAAACCTTTGGATGATTTGTCAATGGTGAAGTGATAGATGGCAGACGATACCCATACAATGCCACAAAGGTATACATTTCAAAAAAATTGTGAAAATAAGTGTTACACCACCATTTGACAAGAGGTACCCAAGGAACCCATTTGTCATATTTATCAAAAACAAAACAATTAAGATACCCTTCTAGACATTTGTTGACTACCTCTCTTTATCCATCATATTAAGGATGATAGTAACAACTATGAGGCTACTAGGTGCTAAAACATGCAAATAATTTAAATCAAAAATTAGTAGTTAATGTGGGATCTCAGTCAATTACAACGATATTTAGAGTACCATTAATTTTTTGAACTATATTAAGAAAATTGGAAGCTACTATATTGGTAAAAAATTGTTGTGATAATGAATAAAAATGAACATACTTGGTGAGTCAATACATAACTACCTTGATAGTTTTTCTATGCTCATACCATGGTAATCCATTAATGAATCCATGGAAACAACATCCACATATTTTATAGGGATGGATAAAGGATTTAAAAGGCCTAAAGTGTTAATGGTTTCACTTTTCTTTTGTTGACATACCTTGCATTTAACCACATATTTATAAACATCCCTCTGAGCCCTTACCAAAAATTACTTTCTTGATTCTCTGATATGTTTTCAAAAATCATGAATGACCTGCTAGTCAAGATGCATGAATTTACCAAAGGAATTTATATTTGAGGAGTGAATTCTTATAGAGGTATAGTATATCATTATACCAAAATGTATTCCCCTTACATGTAAATTTTTTAGCTCTCCTAGAACCCTGATAAATATTTTGATTCAAAACATGGGTATAACTATCATTCTCTAATTCTCATCTTGCTTCCTCTATCGAATCTAACTACTAAATAGTCATTACACATAACAATGCCTTAACTGATTCATCCCTCTTGGATAGTGCATCTACACCACATTATCTTTTCCTGTCTTACAGTCTATTTCAAATTCACAACCTAACATTTTAGTTGGTAACTTTAGATTTTAATCCACATTAACTTGGTAAAATAAACAAAACCATGAAATTCATCTAGAAAATCATTAATTACTAGAATAGGAAAATTGTCTTTGATGGTGTGCTTGTTGAGTACTATATAATCTAGGAATATCATCCAAGTGTCATCCTTATTAAACATAATGAGCACAAGATAAGAATATTTGCTATGAGTATGTTAATGATCCCTACCTCCAACATCTCTTATATCATATTTTCAATTTTAATCTTTTGGTAATAAGGATACTTGTAAGGTCTAATGTTGGGTAGTCCAATTAATTGAATGAGTCTAATGGCATGATCATGCATGCATCTTGGAGGAATTCGTTCTGTCATGCCACCAAAAAAAAACAAACTATTTATCCAACACTCTTTACAATTTAATATGAATAAACTCATTGTTTGGTTGAACATTAATGAAAATAGGCATGCCATAAATCCTTAACACCTTTTATGAGAGTATTCATCACCGGATTGGAACTAACTAGTTGTGGAGATTTAGCCATAATATATGTAGTTCAAAGATGCCACCATATGAATGGAACTTCATGAAATGGTTCCTATAAATTCATCCCAATAGTGCCCAAATTAATGTTCCACTATAATTCCAAAATAATGGCAACTGCTCCCATGGGAATAACAAGTATAGGTAAATTATAGCATGTAGTCTCCCATAGTAATATCAATGCTATGGCATTTTCTTGAATAGTTGATTGTACCACCATATATAATCATGACCTAAAATTTTGGAGCTAGGTAAATGAAATAGTTCAAATGAGTATCCATTTTACTATTTTATGAAGTTATGTGTATTCCCAAAGCTAATTGACATAGTCACCTTTTGTTTCTTAAAGAAACCCACCACCTTAGGTGTTTAAAGAGTACTAATGCCTAAAAATACATGACATGAAAATAGTAGGTTAAAAATATTTAGATTCATCATCAATTTAATCAAAACATGTACCTAAAGCCTCATCATATTCTTCCTCCTCATTGGTTCCTTTAATGTAACAAATATTATTTTGAGCACACTAATATCTCTTGCACCATTTTCTATCATAGCCAAAAAAACAAACCTTTTACACATTTTTATTCATTTTTATAAGAGGTTAATCTAGTAGGATATGGAAATGATGGTGCTAGGAAAGTGAATTTATGGACATTAGTGAAATGTCTTCATAGGATCAACTCTTTTTCACCATCTATATATGCCATTGGTATGACTGTATATACATTAATAATATCAAACATGTGAACCTCCAATTGGATTCTATCTTTAAGGCCACCCAAAAATAGTTCACTCATATTTTAATCAATGATGTCTATCACAAGTAAGTAAAGATTATAAAATTGATGAATGTAATCCTTTACATTCTTAGTTTGGTGTGTCTTGGCTAGCTGTATAAAGTAGTTTGTAGAGACATTATTGTAATAGGGGAGCTTTAACTCCTCAAAAAGTATTTACCATGACATGTGGACAAATTTATTTTTATTTTGACCATGAAACCAATGGTAATAAAATAATTGCTCAAGTTTTAGATAAAGATAGCCATGAACACCTTTTTTGAATAGGGAATCTAATGTAGATCAAATAAATTTTTATGTTGAGCAATCCATGTGATCGTATCCTTACCATTAAACCTATGTGTGTCCACTTTTGGCAACATCAAATTTAAGCCTATATTGGTGATATAATTATTTGGATTAGGAGACCAAAATTAGAGTGGTAAAAATATATTTTACAAAGGCTGAGCTACAAGTTTGGCTAATTTCCTAGTTAGTTGTAATTAATTCCTCAATCCATTCATCTCCCCTGTCATCTCCATGACTTCTCTTTGAACTTCATGGAGATTATGTTTGTATAAGATTCCATGTAACTCTAATTGAGTGTGTTGAACCACTTCTAAAATACTCTAATATAAGGTTTTGGACTACATGTCATCCTATTGAGTATGTTCAGACATTTCTTTCCCATTCATGCATCCAAGAATGTTAGGCCCAACCATGTACAAACCTTAGGATAGTTGAAACCTATAAATTAAAAGTGTATAAATAGATTATATCATTGTGATTACCTTAACAAAATGAATCCAAAGACTACTAATATTCATAAGGGTGAAAACATTTAGCCCAAAAATGTGTACTAGTAGAATATACCATTCTAATCATCTCATAGAGACTAATCCAATGACTACTAATTTACACAAGGTAAATAAATTATATACTTTTAAATTTATTTATAATTAATTTTCATGTTTTCAAAAAATGCACGAACAAAACAATAGTGAAGAAAAAAAATTAATTCTTCCTAGATCACAAGTCATGTCTTTTTTTACCTTCTAGTGTTCAGGTTCTACCAAATATGAAAAAATTATGCAACATAAACTTGCCTAAATTGAATATATAATACCACTTGTAATGATATTACTTATATGATTGAAAATAATAGACTGATATATCACAACATTAAGAACATAATAATTTGATCTACAATAGTAATTGGTAAAAGAGTATAATACTTAAATATTATGACTAATCCAGTTTGAGGGGGAAACATCCACAACAATGAAATAATAATATAATTTTCAATATGATCATAAAATACTAACTCCTACCTCCCGTATATACTTTACTTATCCATGGATATACCATAGGCTGATCATACTAATAACATTAATAAATGTAATAAGATAATACGAAGGTATGTAAGACATAATTTGGCCATACATATCCCTAGATGCACTATAAGTTAAGTACATAGCACTACCCTTCCAATATTTCATAAAATTTGTCCTAGAATTTCAAATTTCATTTCTAATTTCCTTATAAAAAAATATTTTTCAAGTTTTTTATCCTAATGTTTCGTTATATTATTTCTTATTTCCATACAAAAATATTATTTTCACCTCTAGCCCTAGGATACTATATAATTGTATGATACCATCCTATACCATACAAGAATTCTAGATACTTTTGACCTCTAATATGTATCTCTATATTAATGGGGACCCATAAATATCATTACTAGATTCCTTCTAGTTCAATCAAAATGGATAAAATGTGTGTTTCTTCCTATTTTGATAACTCTATTATTGATGAATATGTGCAAATAGATGAGTTTTTTATATGCATCTATTGGAGCATGATAATCAAGATAATAAAAATGAACCTAATGACCAAGATAAGTATGAGGTCCTAGATTGAATTTATCCCACTAAAATCGATGTGGTAGATCCTAACAAAGTTAAATCGTTGTCCAATTTTCATCAAGGGATCCATATATATCCTAAAGATGTGGGTAAATTTTTCCAATTTATCTTACCATATAAGGCTGTACATGAAGATAATATTTACACATATAAATCACCAGAAAGAGATCCATTTATCATTATCAACTAATCCTTTAAAAATGAGTACTTACACATTATGTATTCAGAATACTAATACATGGACTATCCTAATGCCTACACCTCTAGTGACATATATAACATCCATGCTAGGTTTAAGAGAAACATGTGGCCTCCAATATATTTTGTTACCTATTTATTAAAATATAATAATGATCCCAAGATCAAGCTTGAAAATAAAATTATTCAAGGAGAATATGCAAGGGTTATGCAGGCCAATTATCTTGAAGCCAAGAACAACCTTTATATGATAAAATAAGTTTTAATCAGTTCTATAATTCTAGTTGAATATAGATGCAAGCCACTTATGAAAAAAGTAATGATAAGGGTGTGTTATGTGAATATGTGCACCAAAGAGAAGGTCACAACTATTTTGTAATAGAATAATTTCCTATAAAGGGAATGAAAAATATAGATATGTTTGTGTGTACCACATATCTTGAAAAATATTCTAATCAATCAAATATGTAATAATAGGATATTTTACTTTTATTTTGATAATAAATACCATAATAAAGTACTAAGGAGGAAGAGGAGAAGGGAATTTAATCTCCCCATTATGTTTTTTTTTATGACTTGTGTGTAGATACAACTAAGCGAAATAAGTCTTTAAATGACCTTACAAATGGAGAGAACAAAGACCAAGCATACGAACTTAAAAAAAATTGTATATTAAAAAATAATATGTTATTAGTTTTGGAGTAACATGACCACTCATTTGAAAGGAATTAAAATAAGATGAATAGAGTGCTAGCATAAGTGTTTTATGGAATTAGAAATGGAAAATGAGACATGAATGAGATAATTGGGCTACTAAAACATGAAGATACTATAAGAAAAACTATGTTAGCTCATGATACATGGAAAGGCATCAAATTAATGACTTTAAAGGATTAAGGTTCATCAATACAAGATGGAGAGTGGAATTTTGATTGTATAATGCAAATCGAGGACACATCAGCTAAGACCTAGCTATGAAGGAGAAAGTAAAAAAACTAGGACAACACAATTATGGGGAAGGTTGAGAAAATAAGGCTTAAATGTTTTTAAGATATAAAAATATGAAGAAAAGAAAAGAGGAAAGTTAGAGACCCATTAAAATCCTACTTGGTAAAATGGATGGGGCACAATTAAGAAATGATTTTAGAACAAGGAACCCCATGAAGCACGTGATTTGGGGTTTACCTTAAAATTAATTATGAGGTATGATGTAGGGGAATATCATATGTTTTAGTCCCATTAATTTTTTGGAATATTATATTGAACCATTGGGAAAATACTTCATTAGATCCCATGAAATTTAATGAGGTTTGTCTTATGTTTATTCTCAGCTTGGAGTTAATTTTGAAGGCAAAGCAACCTAGTTTGATAATTTTGAAGTGAAAAGAATAATTTGGGTTTTAAATTAGATTTATTTCAATAAGACAAAAAGTTTTTAGTAATTGATACTATGAGTATTGCCATTTATCATGGTTAGTTATTTATTCAACCACCCTATTTGTAAATCATACTACTTATTAGGTGATGTTTTGAACTTTTTGAATTTTTATATGATTCCATATACAAATGGAATGGGAGAGGGAGTAGAGTAGTGGGAAAAATTGAAAATTTTATTAAATAGAGAGAGGCATCATGCATTTTTAGAAGAAGGGGATGATGCTCATCTAGTAGAGAAAAGTTGTCAATCTTAGAAGAGATAGAATAACATATTCATGAAAATGGATATTGATGCAAAGAGGGAACTTGATAAAAATAAAATTGGAAAATGGATAAAAATAGATATTTGCTTGATATTTTTCACTATTAATCAACACTATTAAAAGGAAACACTATGAAATGTTTGCAGCATCTCATAATTTAGGGGGTAGGAGAATGTTTTTTATAATAGGAAAGAGTTTTTGGGCCTAGGGGTATACTTATACTGGTACTAGAAAAAAATGGAAAGGCCTTTCAACTTGTCTAAGATTTTAATTTAGAGATTTGATGCATCTTTTCATCCAATAAATAATTGTAGAGATAATAACTCACTATTTAATGTATTGTAAGTAATTTATAAAGATATTTTTTTGCATGATCAAACTAGCTAAATATAACTTCATTTTATTCAATTGAAATATGACATGCGTTTTTTCTTGGTGTCACATTTAGGTGGATGAATCAAGCTCATCATTATTAATAAGTAGACCTAGAGTATTAAAAGGAGTGTTTCATTTATATCTAGTGTATTTTTCAGGGTTATGATTCATTTTATATTATGTTGCATATTTGGGTATAAATTCTACTTTTAAAATATTTTTTAAAACTTAGAGAACACGTAAGTATCACTATTACTGATCATAAAATAATATTATACATCGGTGGTTACAAAAATTAAGTCTAATTTTCATATTCACAACTCATTCTCCATGTTGGAGGATATATAACAGGTCAAAGCCAAAAAATACCATAAAATCAGGGTAGGTCATAGAACCAAAAACACAAAGCAAGTAAACATAATAAAAAATTATTAGAATTTGGGCATGAACTATATCCCAATGAGGAGGAGGTGGTATATTATCTTTCTCAGGCTAGGCACTCCAAGAAAAATGATCTATTGAAGGAGAACTACGTGCCACCCAACCATTCTATATAGGTCTATGGGAGACAAATAAAAATAAACTCCCCAACTAGGGGGTGAATAAATAAAATTTCCAATTAGACCACTTCCATACATAGGTGAACTCCATTAATACATGCCATAAATAAACTTCCCATGAAGCTCCTATAGACTCCAACCCCCTCCGTCATAATGTGGAGTGGAGAATTGGTTATGACTATGAGATAAAATTCACTATAGTTGGGACACCGAGGGAGGAGATCCATGATGCAAAATGTTTAAAGGGATGCATCTCAAAGTATAAGGATCAATCCCTTAGTGGTTTAGTAACTCCTATAAGTTTTCAAATTAAAGATCCACCTTCTCTTATTGATATTGAATCTACATAAAATTTGAAGATATATCACTTACCTTGTCATTTATATAAAAGGGACAAAATGATTCCTTATTATTAAACAAAGAAGAATTCCTGGCTTTGCATATTTAAAATAAAATTATATCCATGAACACATTTAATATAAACTATTCGCATACCAATTATTTAGCATTATCCAAAAAAAAAACCATTTAGAGTGGTTTTGCATTGAATCAATGAAAATGGATGCAAATACAATTCCAAACATATTTAGATTTGAGCCAAATATAAAAGAGGTGTTTGAAGGACTCTAATCAAGAATAAACAAGACACTTGGTTTAATAAATTCCATTATGTAAAATTCACTTCCCAAGATAAAGGTTTTTATGTATTAGAAACCATTAAATATTAGCATGCTTGGTCTTGAGCTTAACATTCTAAATTATATTTAGTATTGAATTCCAATTCATGGGTGAAAAATTCAGATTACAATACGAATTCAAATTATAAAAATATAAACATAAAAAGGTAGTGATATGATATATGAGTAATGGAGAATAATTATTAATGAGTATCAAAATTCCATTTCCAATCCTTCCACCATGTAAATGTATATAACAACCCCGTGTTATGTAGCATGACATCTGACATCATTTCTTAAATATGAAAAATGGAAGGTAAGCATTAATTAACTAGCATATGTTTATATTATATTAAATTTCAAAGATAAAATTGAATATAAAAAAATTAAAATATTTAATTTTATGAATACATTTTTTGAGAAAGCTTCAAATCTTTCATATCTAGTAATCTTGCCAATAGAGGACTAGAATTGGTCATAATAAGAGACCCATAGATTATTTGATAATTGATAGAAATAATAGTATACAAACCATCACTCACCAATTTTAAATAGGGTTTGAAAATTTATAAGACCTTCCAAATAATTTTTGACAAAAATATCCCTTAATCTCGATGGGAGCAATGGTAATAATCAATGTCTAAAACCAATTAATTTTCTAACTAGCTTTACCATAATTTGAAATAAAGGAAATGTAGTTTCATAGAATAATTTTATTGGATAAATGTTTTTAAATTTATTATACCACCCATATATCACATAGAGTAACACTTTATGTAAAAATGTAATAATGCACATACCACCTTTCTCATGAAGAAAATAAAAAACATCCAAAGCAAACTTGTGATAACCTCAGGTTTGTTTTGCATTGGAACTAAGGACATCCCTATGAACGTTTTCCAATTTATCAAAAGAGGATTTAAAATGGGCCCAAAAATAAGAGTAATATACATGAGTGGCCACAAAATTCTTAAAACATCATTAAATTTTTTGAACTAAAGAAAGGGGTTTGTGAATCCAATACTCAACCTTTTTCTCCAGTCCATTAATGGCATATTTCCAAATATCAAAATGGGAGTAATGAAATGTGATTGGGATAAAAATAAATTATAATTTATGACCATTTTTATTCATTTACAACTATACTATGCTTTGTCTGTAGCATTGGGTTTTGGCTGATTACAAACTATAACTTGAGGCGTCAAATAAAATATTGAGGAAATGCAATGCCTATTTGAACTATGTGTATATTTAAACTAGAGTGAGAAAAGTATCACTATAAAAGTGGTCATTTATGATTTAATATGATATATTAGGAATTATAATTCCATTAATAATCCCATACTCTACTCTATGATTAATGATATATGCAAACAACTCTACGAACAAAACTTACAAAGTTGGCACTGAAGGAAAACATTTTATTATGAAATGGAATAATGTAGATACTAAAATTGAATATTAATAAAATCTTAGTCTTTTATATTATAAAAATATCAATAAAATATATACCATTAAATTCTATAACTCCATATTTCATAAAAACTTGAATTCACCGTCTCATTATGAATCTTATCTCTTAACTCTATCCATATCATTATAATGACCTAAGTTCCATAAAATACATAGAAATATTAAATACTGATATAAATCATTCACTATTAGTTTTAGGTCCATACATAATTTATAACCTTATGGACACTACTAGCCATATAGGGATACTACTTCCAACTGTAATGTCTAGATACTTGTATACTATCTACTTACAAAAATTCAACAAATTTTGAGATGTTTCAAAACCTATTGTTATTCCTATTTATTTTATTGAACTCTAACATGAGATATTTCCAAAATTTGTGGTATAAATGAAAGTATAATCCTTCATTCCTTATCTATAAAGACTAAGTAGACAACTATTAAATCTCAATCAATCAACTTCACAACTAAAATATTATCCAAATTCATCCTTATCTTCATGTCAATCATAGCATAAGTCATATTATAGGTCTTAATCATTCAAATAACATCGCATGAGTGGTATTTGTCAAATTATAATATGTATCACCACATCCATCATCATATAGTATATTTCACCACTAGACACACACATTATCACATATAACATATAAATATGTATGTTTGAACCCCTACTTGGAGTATTATATATGTAGGTAGTGCTTAGTGATAGAGGGATAATTGAGGTCATATTGACACCATCAACCCAGTAGCCCATTTTCCATAAAATCATAAAAAGGGTGAAGATCTAGGGTTTGATCATTTGTCAAAGAGTGATGGCCTATATACAATATGTGAACATATCATCATAAAATCTATAATAAAAAACTTAGTCACATCAATATATAATCATTATTATATACTAGACACCTGCATCATAACTAGTTAATAGTGTCGATGATATTGTCCAAATTTGATGATAATGTTTGCAGTCATATAAGTAAACTTTATAGAATCTACTGATTGATCTATAATATTTATCCTTAGTTATTTCCACCTATTTGTGGTTTGGATTTTATTTCACATAGGAAACCCATCTAAGTATCATTTCACCTTGATACTATAATCAATTGAACATCTTTCAAAATTATTATTTTCTATATTTAGCATATCTCAGTATTATAACACAAAATCTTCACTTATTTGAGTGCATAATTAATTGGCCTACTATAAATTAGTTTATCAAACCTATGTTTTAACTACCATTCTAATCTTAGGGTTGAATATTTGGTGTATCTGACATTTGGTCCCCAAACCCTATAGTGACATATGGTTTTATGTTTTATGATTTTTGATTACTATAAAATATTATTCAATTTTGAAATTTTAAACTTTTAATAACTAGAAAATATTAACCAAAATAGTCACTTTCAAATGAGAAATAAGGAAGCATTAGTCAATCATTTCAATAACAAAAATGTCTTAGTGGATATATATATATATATATATATATATATATATATATATATATATATATATATATATATATATATATATATATATATATATATTACAAGAGATCGTATTAGTAAACATGTTAAAATTAAGGCATCCTCAAATATTGATGGTGAATCCCTAGGTGGTATTACAACTAATTAAACATCCAAAAACCTCCCCTTTAGCATATTATCAATTTAAACATCTAGTGTTGGTAAAGATTATATATTCATTTATTGTTCATCAAGGACCATAATCCTATAGCTATATCAATTATGCATCTTGTGAATACATAAAATAAAATATTTGTTTCAATAATTATATCAACTCAAACCATGTTTACATCCCCTTTGGTGACTATTTAACTATTTACTCTTAATAACAATGGGTTTATAGTGAAATTTATCTTCCAAGTTATAAAAACTTCAGAAGACAAGGTTAACAATATTAAATAAAACGCATTAAAATATCCTCATCCTATTGATTCAAAAGATGTGTTACATAATCCTCTTGTACCTAAAATATATTTTCACCCTTTTTTAACTAGTTTTTTTGTACCTAAGTTCATATTTTGTGATGTCAAGGGTGATTTTTAACAATATATCTGATATTTCCATGTGGTATGCCCTGATTATGCCCCAAATGATAAATTTTTGACCAAATTATTTCTAAATATCCTAACGAGATATGTTTTACACTGGTTATATGATTTACCAATCGAATTAGTGAGAACATTCAAGCCTCTTATGGATAAGTTTATCTCACATTTTTTGTATCAACATCATTGAAAATATGTTATATTCTAAAATTTAAAAAATAAAACAAATAATCAATAAAACTATCAATGAATATATTTGGAGGTATATAATAATATTGGAAAATTTGACCAATCAAATGGAAGATAAATAACTTCAAGACATATTTAAAAAAAAATTATCTACCTCATTACATGAGTCCATTACTTTTAATAAATTAAAATCTTTTGATGACTTATGCCATATTGTTCGATATCATGAAAATATTATTATTTCATTAAAAAAACTTGAGTATGTATAAAACACATCTAATACCAAGATTTAGATCATCCCAAGCTACAAGGTGAAATAAACATTAACTAAAAAGGAAACAACCACAACGGTTAATGTAGTGTCATAGAAAAATAATTTATGCAGATTAAAATGCACCTAACCTATAATTTCCATGATTATTTTAGTCTTCAATTTATCTTCTTTAAAATCTTTTAAAATGGTATATCATATCTCTCTGTTCCCCCTTAGAGGTTTATATGAGTCCACCTCTACCTAGAGGATATGATGTTAATGCATATTGTGACTATCGCTAAGGCCCTAGGTATTCTACGAATAGTTTTTAAATTTGAATCATAAAATCCAAATGTTATTATGACCAAAAGATTACCTTTTATGATCTTCCAAAGGATTCAGGTTCACAACCTAGTGATCACTAGAATTATATAATATTTAAAAAATCCTTTGAGATATCATTCTAAGAAAGATACAGAAGTGCAAGTAGAATACAATTCACACCCTCCTATATCACATTATGTCCATCCATGAGATGGTATTATTTGTAACTATATACATATGGTATCTCCAATGGTTTAGATACCTTGTTTATATTTTATGACAATGAAATAATGATGATGACTCAGATATTCATTCATTATTTACTTGAGCATACATTGACCATCAACCTATACATAGTGTTATGATCAATAATTGTGCTAGTGAGAACATTATATCATGACATTAATTACACATTTGGGATATAAAGTTTATGATTCTTACTTGTCAACTAAAATAATTTGAGCTTTCAATGGAAAATAAAAACATGTTATTTGTGAGATTTTTTTACCTTTACATGTTGTTCCAACATATGTGGTTACCACCTTTTCAGTTATACCGTATACATGAGTCTTTGATATGTTATTGACATGACCTTGGATACATAAACTCCACATATTATCTTCCAGAGTATATGTGAGTATTAAATACATTCATACCAATTAGGTATTTAGATTTTCCTAAATTTTATATGAATATCCAATTGAATAAGAGAAATTTATTCTGAGATAACTCATTATCAAACCTAAGAAGGTTAATATTGCATAAAAGGGTAATAAATATGAAATCCCCTTTCCTAGGTGTCCTATACTTGAAATACCTTTACACTAGAGATGTATAGTGGATTACATGGAATCCTCATATAATCCTATAGAGCATATTAATTTACATAGAAAAACTAAACATGTTCAAATTTATTCTACTCCAAATAAACCACATAGAACTAAATGATTTTTCATGAATCCATAATCCTTATATTTAATGCAGCCTCCAACCACATGTTGGATTGAAAAATCCATATAAGCTCTCAAACACATAAAAATCCAATAAATTCTATTCTCAAAAACTATACCCCACAATGCTTACCCAGTAAACTCTCATAATTTCTCATTATATTTTACTCACATTACATAACTCATGGATTCCAACCCTACCAAGGATCTATAATATTTTTCAAAGCTTACACTCACATAAAAACATGGCCTCATCATGCTAAGGAGGCTTTCAAATCTTTGTCCCTAAGTTTTTTTTATCAAATGCTAGCCTAGCCTTCACATAAGGCTTTCTTCTCTCTAGCCTATCCTTCACACAATGCTTTCTTATTTCTAGCCTAGCCTACCAAATATAAAGAAGATTAATCAATTTATAGAATCTACAATGAATAATAAAAGAAGTCAAAAAATTCATCCTCATTTACTTGGATGAAATATTCATCAATAATAAAAAGCTTTCCACCATGTGTTCCAATTTATTTTGGACCCCTCTAATATGTGCCACTCAAATTTATCTCCCACTCCACTTGGGTGGTCAATCAATAAAGTTTTCTTTGTTATACACTTTGCATGTGCTTCCAAAAGTAGTGTATTCTCTCTTTGACTTGTCTGCAAATAGAATTTTGACCCACTCTCATAATTGCAATCAAAATAAAGTCCCCACAAGGAAATTTTCACCACTTCACATGGGTGATCAATTTGGAATAGTGGTCTTGATTTCCCACTTTCATAAGAGTCAAAAAAGGTAATGAATATCCTTTTTGAAAAGAAATCAATTTATAATTATGGATAAACACTAAAATTTTGGCACATACCCATCCATATCAACAAAAAAGAGACGTCCCATGTGACTTGGTGTAAAAATACGCCCCACATGTCACCTCACTAGGATGAATAATGTTTATCACGTCATCAATGAATAGTGTCAACATGAATAGTGTTTTTTCCTCCACATCATTTTCCTTTGATTGAAAACAACTAAGCTCATGTGAGTTATCCTAATTATTCTCCAATATTTTAAATCTAACACACATGAACACACAACTCTATTTTTGGGTGATGCCAGATTTCATAAACCCCTAGATTCTCTCGCATCAAACACCCAAGGTATTATAATGTGATCTCTCGATCAAAAAAATTGGGTAAGTGGTATAACCACTCTTTTCTTCATGGTGGTTAATAACAAAAACATACCCTTAAAACACACTAAATACTTTTCCTTCTTCCTCTTCCACTTCCATCTTTTACCTTTTGATCTTCCCCCTCTCTTCTTCACACCTCTTCTCTTTGTACTCATGGGATTAAACACACCATCATAAAATGAAAATAAAAATGAAAATTTCATCCTCTGCCAAAAACTATTCCATATCCTAATGGATCCAAAAGTGGGCTCCAACCCATCACTATAGACCATCTTTCTCCACCAAAAACCCTTTTGACGTTATTCACATATTATCCAATCACTTATTAGATTATCTTCCACAACACTACTCATCGCCAATTTAAGATACTATTTCATGTATGCAAAAACATTTTTCTCATTCTCTTCATGTTCAATTGCTTACATAAAAACTACATATAATGTTTCTTTCAAAAAAACATGCAACTCCTCTTGGTTGCTCCCTTCACTCACATGCACCTCTTCAAGGCTGTAATATACATCCTCATACAACTCCACATGGATAAAATATTCACTCTCATTTAACTCTTAATTTTTTAATTCTTCAATCTCCTTCAACCCTACAAGGCTTAAATCCTTCTCCACATGTAACTCTTCATGGCTGAAACTTTCTTTCTCCACATGCAACACTACATGGCTAAAATCATCTTATACATGGATCTCTTTTTGGATGAATTATTCCTCCACCTTTATCTCTTAAAATTAAATATCACATATGATATCTTTTTTTTTCTATGAATAACTCCTATTCACTCCTTAAGGAAAGTATAAACTCTTGCCTCTTTCTTCTCTCAATCAGTAACTTCACACCCCACTCCACTATCTTCCTCATCACTATGATAAATCCTTGGCTCTTTTCCTCTTGCATATGCTTGATCATCATGTCCAAGCGTGATTATATTTATTTAAAATTCTTCTCCACATCTTCATTTTTTGGTGACCCTCCATTCTTATTTTCCATTTGTCCAAAACCTATAAAACACATATAAATTCACTCTAGCATCTTCTCCTCCAAGAAAGATTCAAACATTATCTAGTACCACTTGATATGGCCTCCAAATGACATTATGGATTCAAAAATCCATATAATATCTCAAACACATAAAAATATCATAATCTCTACTCTCACATAGCATACCCCACAATGCTTACATAATAAACTCTCACAACTTATCAGTAGATCTTCCCCACATTATATAACTCTTGGCTTAAAACCATGAGAAGGATATACAAGCTTTCTAAAATATTACACTCATATACAAAACTTGGCCTCATCATGCTAATTAATCTTTCAAATCTTTCTACCAAAGCTTTATTTTCTAACACTAGCCTAGCCTTCACACAAGTATTTCTTCTTTATAGCATAGCCTTCACACAAGGATATTTTCTTTATAGCCCAACCTTCACACAAGGCTTTCTTATTTCTACCCTAGACTACCAAATACAAAGGAGATTAATCAATTTATATAATTGACAATAAATAATAATAATTAAAGCCAACAACTTAGAACTCCTCAAATTGGAGGGAATATTCATCAATAGGAAAAGGTTTCAACCATGTGTTCCACTTTAGTTTGGACCCCTCAGACATGTTTCACTTAAATTTGTCTCCCAATTCCATTGAGTGGTAAATCAATAAAGTTGTCTTTGTATTCTACTTTGCACGTGATTCCAAAATTAGTGGATTCTTTTTCTGACTTGTCCCCAAATTAAATTTTGACCCACTCTCATAATGTCACCACATGGAAATTTTCCTCACTTCGCATGGGTGATCAATCTAGAATAGTGGTCTTGGTCTCCCACTTGCATAAGAGTCAAAAAAAGTAAAGCATCTCCTTTTTTTATAAGAGATAAATTTATAATTATGGATCCCCACTATGAATTCGACCCATATCTATCCATATCAACCCAAAATATATGTCCCATGTGCCTTGGTGGAAAACTATTCCCTATATGCCACCTCACTAGGATGAATAGTGTTTACCAACTCATTAATGAATATTGTCAACATGAATAATGCTTTTCTTCCTCCACATCACTATTATTTCTAAACAACAATGGATACCTATTAGACATATGTGA
>JARHVA010005836.1:345000-412500 GCA_037957365.1 Torreya grandis
GGGCATCACAAACTTTTTGGTCTACAAGGATATTTAATTGAGCCAAAACATATAAACATTCTTGAAATGCATGTGTATATGTTCCATCATCTCTCTTTTGGATTAGAACACTCACTTGTAGTGACCAACAAAATCCAGGGAGATTTTAGGTAGATCAGTCATATGTTAATTAACAAGATCGATTCCTTTGATTTTTTCCCTCTATTTTTTGGCCTAGAGGTTTTTAAAACTTATCCAGAGGCCCAATCCCTAGTTTTGGTCCAATGTAAGCAAGTTATGGTCTTTGCCCCTATCACATGATTATTTACAATTTTAATCTTATTTTTAAGACAATTTGTCATGTTTTTCAACTATACATCAAAAGGACTATGCTCAAGAAGAGAATATATATATATATTTTTAAATTTAAACATAGAAAAACTATCTTCCTTTTAGACTCATGCAATTTTATTTCCATAGTGGTAGAGCAAGGTGGTGGTGCAAGTGATAACCTCATTTTACCACTTAATTAAGCTAGAAGCATAAATCAAAAATGGCACAAGTTTTTAAACTTTATAAACAAAATAGATGGCTCCTCATTGTAGAGGACGGATGTGTTTAAAGGAAATTGACTATAAGGCACATTAAAATTAACACCACCCACTCGATTATAAAAGTATTGGGACTATGGTTTAAAATGACAATTTTGATATGGATGGTTATTGGTTTTCCTTTAGAATTATGAAAAAAGATTCAATGTATTGATAAAAAATAATAATAAAATGGTCTAGCTATTTAAGGACCTTATGATGATGGTACAAAAGTTAGACCAAGCAAACGAAGATAGATTTTTAAATGTGTACCTACCTAATAATGGTGTCACCAAACCCCTCTTATTTTTGAAATAAAACCATGATTCACATCCTCCCACACATCATCGCACCAAGATTCCATCAACTTTGTCATCATGGCTCTCAATAATACTAAAATCACCAAATTTTAGCTAGGTGTGAAAATCCATATTGACACGAAGCCATCACCATAACATCGTTCTATCTGTGCCATATTTTGAGGTGTAAATGTTAAGAACCACAAAGGAATGACCATTGATTCCAAGATAAACCAAAATAACTCAATGTGATGGATCTTCACCCGAGGCAATAATAAAAGGAGAAAATTTATTCCAAATCAAAATGTTGGAGTGTCCACATCCATCTTCATCCAAAGTGTTAAAGTAAGATGCATCAGCTGAAATACATTTTAGAGTAGTCTATAGAATAAACCCTAAAATTTTAACATCTATCAATCAAATAATATAAGAAAAGACCCAACTAATGACAAGTAGCAACACATAGAATTTGCAAGATGTTTTTCCTAGACCTAAATATTTCATGAAATTAAATCTGTTAGGGGTAGTCTTCCATGACTATTTCTTCCTAATTGTCATCTATGTCTTATACAACTTTGTGTGCCACAAACCAATTCCAAAATAGAGGTTGTTGGTTTTGCATAAAACACCCAAGAGAAGTGGAGTAATTTGGCCCATTGTCCTCTTGAGGAGAGTTAGTGCCACTGTGAGGTGGACTATGTAACCATTGAGGGCTAGGAGCATTTGTAGAGGGTGTCCCAACATGGTAACAAATCACATGAGGTTGAATAAGTTGAGAAACTCAGCTCTAAAATGTCATTAGAGAGTTATGGGAATGACAGGGTTAACATGGAGCAACATGATCCCTTTGCTCCTCGAAGGAGGATTTCATAACACAGGGGATGTTGGTTGGTTTAGAACCCCTATTTTTAGTCGCATATCATTTTTTACCCATTATTATCTAACCATCATCATTATGTACCACCTTATATTTTTTAGATGTCGCGATAAGGTTTTAACTGACCCATTAGAGGACAATCGTGAATACTACAGCTTCCGAGTTACTGCTAATTTTTATTTTTTTTCTTTCAAGGAGAGATCTCAAGTCCAATCCCTCCTTTTTAGGTCCAATTTTTGGTTCTTGAGGAATAATCTCACGATTGTGTCCCCTTGGACCCATACTTTCAAAGTCTTTGAGTAGACCTCCCTTAGGGTACATATTTGGATTGAACTTATGCTTATACTATGGGCTTTTCATGATGATATTGTCAAGCCCATAAGACAAGTATTTAAAATGAACAAATCAAGTTTTACTTTGGACACCGTAATACACATGGTCTATTTGACAAAAAAAATCATTGTTATTCAAGTAAGGCCAAAAATGCTAAGCATTGAAAGTCATCTACTTTAATCTCCTTAACACTTTTTGAGAAAGAATTTGTACAAATATTTTTAATCAACATTTTAAATAATTGATAACAACAAATATCTAAAACTCGTTACATAACATTATTTTAATATATTTTCTTACAAATCACTTAACTTAATAATAGATCACATTGTCCCAATAGAAACCCCTTTTTAAAAAATTATAGTGATTCCCAAAATAAATATTGGTATATAAGTCCCTCTAATGCTTAGCCTCTCAATTAAAAGAGAGAGATAGAAAGCTTGCTATATATGTTCAATACTCCATAATATTTACATCCTCAATTTAAGAAAAACCAACATATTTGCTGTGATTAAATACTTATAGACAAGCGTTTAAGAATTGTTTCCATAAAAAGTGACATGGATATCCATGGTAGCGGGATTCCAAGATTAAGATTGATACGAGTTCGTTTCGAAGAAGTTCATTGAATGTTAGTTGTTCGCGACCCATTCATATGACCACTGAAGAACACACAAAATTCATGAAATTCCATTCTTCTCTCACACGGAGATCACATGGCCTGTGTGAAAATGGACGTGGACATTGGTATTATTGTATTCCTTGGTAGCAGCATTATAAATATTACAGCAGTTAACGTTTCATCACATAAAATTCTTTTACATTTTCTTGCGGAGAATGGACTGCTGCTAAAGGATGTGCAGTGGAAGGAGACGTTAGATATAGACTTTTTGGAAAAACTTTGTTTGGAAGAGTTTTTCCAATACCGTCTATATCTATTGTCTTCACCACCCATCCTTTCTCAGGGCCTCAGTATCATTCACAAGACACCATGGAGAACGTCTTTCCCAAAAAGACATGAAATTTACATATCCTTATATCTTACCAAACAACATATAATTTGCATATCCTTATATCTTACTGTTTGTCTGTTTTAGAGAAATTTGATTATTAGTTATAGTTTTTTACATTGAATTGTGCACAAGTCATTTTGCTTTAAATCTAACCCTCAAATTGCTTTTAAAAGATCCCAAACATATGCATCCATAGTTGTGGAAGCCCAAATAATTTATTAAAGTTACTGTTCTGAGTGGATTTTTCAGGCCATTATTTTACTCATAGTTCAACGGCTTTCCTTTTCACTACAGTACTTGAATGTCGTTTAAAATTATTCCTGAGTAGTTTGAATCGAAGCTTTTGAGGGGGTGAAATTTTTTTTCTCTGTTTCTGTTTCGGATACACAATTTGAAGGCCTTCCTAAACTCCATCGCTTTTATTTTAAAGTTATAACAATAATTGATGATTTTTAAGCCTTTACTGCATCAGGCGAAATGTTAACTCTGAATTTTGAGTTTTTTTAATTATCTAGATCTAAATAATGAATATAACGGATTTTTGACAGGGGCTGCGAACGGGATACACCGCAATCAAGGGCCCAATTCTCCTGGAACAGGGGCCAGTTTTTTTTACAGTTTTTTTAAATAATTGGTAATGTTATTGCCAATAAAATGAAAAAAAATGTTAACAATTTTATAAATTTTTACTGGCCAAGTAGAGTCGAGCAAGTGCCGTACAAAGAGCAGCCTACGATACAGCCTCGTTAGCTTGATGGAACCAAACAAGATGAAGAAAACAAAACCTTAAACCCACCAATCCCTAGACTGTGGTAAGCACCCAAACCCTTCTGTTATTTTTCTTATTTGTATAAGATATGCTGAAGCATTCGAATAGTAATTTTATAATTTTTTTGAAGAATTGGTATTGCTGCCCGGCTTCCCCCCCCACTCCTGCCAGAAAAAATTGTCAAATTGATTGTGTTTATGGGTTTGTTAAAAAACTTTGTTTGAACAACATATCCGAATTTCCTTATAAATATCTAACAAATCATAATAAAAATAGGAAATGTCTTATTAACCGTTTCTAATCAACTAAAAGGTTTCTTTTAGTGTGTTCAATACAAATTAAAAAGTTAGAAAATCAACTTCAGAGCGTTATTTTTTTTCAACTCCACTTTGCCTAACCTTGTCTTCTTTTTTTATTTTAGTAAGGCTCATTTTTTTATGATGAGTTCTCAAGTTGTTTTATAATAACTCCTTGTATCCTGGATCATTAAGATCACATTACTATGGAGTATTTTATTTTATGAGTGTTATATGTTTATGATAATTATTGAAATATATTATAATATTGGTTACAATCAAATATGTGCATTCACAGTATGTAGTGAGTATTTGACTTACTATTGTAAATTATTTACTATACTTTATGGGATTTATTATTTATTTTGATCAATCCCTTTATATGTTCATAAGTATCATCGCTATCTAGCCCATATTCATCTCCTATTCGACTCTAATATTTATACAAAAAGAATTCCTTACAATATAGCATATATTTATAACCCTTACAATTTCTCGAACTCATAAGATTTGATATAATCATAAAAAAAACTTCATCATATGAAATAAAGAGAAACACCACAATATAACACATTCTAAGGAAATGACGATTGACAAATAACATGAAAATAATTAAACAACGTGATATTTTTATATCTACATATTTCATTCAGGCATGAAAAGCAACAATGGCTTCTATGCTAGAATAACAAATATGTTAATAAAAGACCCCAAGATATTTAAGGATAGAAAATAGAGGATGAAAAGCTATGTTTAAAAGAAAAAAAAAATTATCTAATTTCAAGATGGCATACTCAATCTCACTACCAAACCCTTTCGAAAAGTTAACATGTGCAAATCATCAATTATATTATTTTTGAAGGCATGTAGAAAATACTTTAGTTCTACTTTTTTTAATTTTTAAGTATCCCTTTTTTTTCCTACTCAAAACTTTGTTACGTATATTTATCTTGTTAAGGAAAAATCAACATCCACCCGGTCCTAATTCATTTTTTACTCCCAAATATCTCTCTTATCATCAAATATCTCTTTTATCATGATAGACACTATGACAAATTGTTCCAAGGGGCTGCATAAAGCAAAGAAGGATAACCCTAAGCCCCTTCGTTCCTTGGAAAGAACAATACTCGTCACATGTCTTTTTCAGTATGGGTCTTAAAAGACATCAGATTTTTTTTATATAACTGAGAAAATGAAAGTAAAATAGTGTAATAAAAAACAACGTAATTTAATTAATTTTTCAAATAAATCTTAATTTTATCTACATACAGAAATTTTAATTAAATAATATATAAGAATCATTTTTGGGTTGGAAGGAAAAGAAGATTGTATCACTCTTAATAAACATTAATTTTAAAAATAAACAAAGAATATGATCTATAGTTTACATTAAATATTGACATAATTTTATTCAAATATTTCCACCTTGAATGTATGTTATATCAAAGGTGACACCTATAATGAAAATCTATAGTATCTTATCTCATGCTATGACTAGTTTCCATCCTCAATGTATGTTTATATCAAAGGTCACACCTATAATGAAAATTTATAGTTCCTTATCTCATGCTATGATTAGGATCAAGGTCTATTAATATTCAAATTACCTTAGCCCACAAAAAAATAGGGCAAGGGTGATGCAAGGCTTAATTCTGAGAAGGAGAAGAAATTTAAGATAGAAAATCAATGTCTTTGATACAAATTTAAATTTTTTCTCTCCCAACAATTTGAAGTCTAACTTGTCTAAAAGTAGACTCAAATCAAAATAATTTATCTTAGGCTCGACCATGAAACCATTATTGATATTTAGACAAAGATAAGGACCCACAACTTTATCAAGTTTCCTTTCATATCAAAAAATTCAATTCAAACAATTTTCCCTCAGAAGGTGGTATTACTTACAAGAAAGAGATTTTAACCTTTGTCATAAACCTTAATAATAAGGTTTAAATTTTATTAAATGAATGCAACTTATAGCTGATTCTATTGAAATCATAGATGAGTATATTGATTTTTTTTCCCAACAAAAACAATAGCTTGAAGGCCAAAATTGATGCCCTTGATCAACAAATATATATAAAACTACCTAACTTAAATGTTGACATGTATTTTGATAAAGATCAATAGAACTCTTGATCAGAGGGGGCCACACTTAAGGATAGATAACTGGATAAGATCGAATCCACAAAGGTAAATCTATATGGAGTAGTGAAATTAAGAACACATGATAGGAATAAAGTTCACAATTTGTAAAATCATTCAAATGACATAACATTCCTAGATGGTTTTAAAATAATTAGCCAAATAGGTTGAGGAAAGGTACATATATAGGTATAATATAAACATGTCCTCAAATACTCATGAATGTGAGATTATCTTTCTCAATGATCTTTATTAAACATATAAGTGACACCTAAGCAAGCCAATTAGACCATGTAAGTAAAACCACATGGTGGGGAAAATCCTACACCAACACCCGCCTAAAGCATGGCATAAGCTGGTAGTATAATTGGTTCATGACACAAAGGTTAGATGAGGTACCAAAGTACAAAGAAAATAGATAAATGATAATCCCCCATATAAAATGTTGAAGTTGTATGCAGTAGAGTTACCAAAATGAACATGTTTGATGATGAGATCCTCTACCTAATGATAAAAGAAGCTCCATCTTTATTGAATAATGTTTCTTCCATTTCCTAGTGGAAGAGAAGGATAGGTGTACCTAAAGTCTACCAATTCCATAATGGAAGATGAAGGCAATAGTGTGAAGATCTTTGACTATGGTTGAAAAATAATGTGTTGCATATGTTTGACAAGATCATACACAAGTATTGAATGTAATACCACTGAAGTGAACTTGTTTGAATAATGAAAAGGAACATTAGTTTAAATAATATCCATGTGAATTGTAGATCATGGCTCAAAAACTCTTGAAATTGATGAAGAGACTAAACATGAAGATAGAAAATCCACAAAACGAATATCCATAGTAAGAGATATGTTGTCTAATTTCTCACTACGAGTAATCTCACTACAAATAATAGGGTCCTCCAAAGTAATGATTCATAAATTACAAGTACTAAAGAGGTAATCCAATTCATTAGTGAATTAAATCAAAACAAAACTGAATAACTAGCATCTTAATCTTAATCCCTAGGTTAAGATATATGGAAAATAAGTAAGAAATGAAAATTAGAAAACAAAAATCATGTTTATATACTTCTGTAGAATATTTTCTTGAGAACTAGTTTGAAGAGGTTAAGTTAGGCTTGTAGGGTATGAATTATTTGACAATGCTTGATTCTACATGTGGGAAGTGTCTCTCCTTTTGTACACTTTGTTTTTGGCTTGGATTGGAATGAAAATTGGTTGCAACTCCTTGTATAATTTAGTATGGTAAGTTTGCATAAAGAAACTTGTTTATAATCTCCAAAGGCCCTTGTATTTATATAATGTTAGAATGTTTGTGAACTATTTATCTAATATCAATATCAAAGTTGGAGGATGACTCCTCAAACTCATGATTACACACATGGAGTGTGTAAGGTATGACATTTAATACCTTTTTTGTGGAAGGCATGTCAAAATAAAAGTACAATCATTGGTCCTCTTGGAGTGTGTAAGAGTGGTGTAAGAGGAAGAGTATGTAAGAGGGGTGTAATATCTATAATAGAGTTTGTAAGTAGACATGTAAAAAAATATATTTCCAACACTCCACTCTATTCCATTGAATTGCCTTTATGACTTCATCTATGTTAGGTAATAACTCAATTTTTATTTTAAGAAAATAGATAATTTCAAATTCATGGAATTTTTTATTAGAAGAATGATTAGGCTTATTAAACAATATGATTAATTATAAATTAAAGAATGATGCAATTATAATGTTCTTTTCTCAATAAAATATTCATTTTATTTTCATTTAATAACACTTACAAATGTTCAATTTTATTCAAGATTTACTAGATAAAATTTATGATACAATATGATCCATTACACCAATCAGGGAAGTGTCATTATGATTTTGGGTTAAAAATAATTTGTCTAGGTAAATTAGATCCTTGGTGATTTCTGATTAAATTGGCACGTGATTACAAAAATTTGTTATTGAATGTGGTTTAGCCATGAAAGTGATTAAAATGCAGTGTATACATTTTCCCCTATTTGGAAAGGCATTATGAGACAATGGGAACAATAACATCTTTTCAAAGAATGAAAAAGTTATTTAGAATAAATTTTATAATGATTGAAGAATGATGTCTTCACTCTTATCTTCTTAAAATTTTCAGTCGATAAACCCATATTGATACCCCAAAGGGCACTTGATTATCCCTAGATGCCCCCTTGAGGGAATTGTCAAAGAAGAATAGAAAATTAAAGAGCCTACAAAATCAAGAAAATCCCCATCCTTAGGCAAAAAAAGTTTCATAAAAAGAGGAATGTCTGAATAAAATAAGACATAAAATGGTCAAAAGAGCTAGAAAAGTGCTTTTGAGGAAGAACAAAAAGGTTTGATACAATTCTATGTATTAAAATTGTGATATTCATGGCCATGTGATATGGATATCTAATCATGCCTAATAAATGTTAATGACTCTTGGTATATGCTCATTTTTATATATATATCATCAGTATCATATAAAATAGTAATGGGATTTAGTGATCTGGATGTATGATCATATACAAGGAGGTTTTATCATAAAAATACTTATGAGACTTTCAACACTTGATTTTTTATGTAGTACCTAACAATATAAACCAAGATATAAGAAACCATGCTGACCAAACTATAATGTGCATAAGGACTAACCCTAGATCCAACAAAAAATTTAAAATAATGAACCAATGATAAAACCATGATGATGATGATGATGATGATGATGATGATGATGATGTTGACATATGCAAATGTATGGACTCAAGTATAACTAATTGATAGCAAGCACCATGATGATGACCCTGATATCAAAATGGACTTAGTTAGGGAAAAAACAAAAACAATGAAACAAACAAGAAACTATACACAAACCAAAAATAAAAATCAAAGAAATGCACCATAAAAATATAAAACAAACAACATGATGATAAACACACAAAAAAGAAACACATAATTAGTTAACCATTTGTGCATGTGTGAACATAAGGCATTACTCTTGGAGATTCTCCTCTTAATATCTAGAGCATAACTTACATGATGAGACAGAAAACGTAATGAAAAGGGGGGAATATAAGAAAAAATAAGGGGTGACCAAACTATCTCTAAATGCCCTATACAAGTGGTAATTGGCTGCATAGTCTAATGGAATTCAGGTGAAATGTAGCTCTCATAGGGATGTCAGAAATAATAAAAATAATGACAAGTAAGATATTTGATTAAAGAGGAAGAATATGTAAAGGCCTACTCTTGAAATGGTTAAATCATTGAGAGAGATTGGGAAAGGTGGAATGGTAATAAGATTGGCTGAGCTAACATGAGATGCACCATGCATCCAAGTAATACCTACATTGTCTATGTGGGGATCATGCCAATGTACTTCTAGATATGGGAGCATAAATGAAGGAGTGGAAATGGTAAATTAGAAATTATCATGGTTATATAAAGGGTTCCCACCTAAGAAATGTGAAAAAATATGCCATCTAGAATAGGGTTAAACAATTAGTGAATAGGATGACAAAATAAGCAAATATTTTATGGTTTTATATCTCTTGTGGAAAATTTAAGCCCTTTTTTTAACATTTTTTATTTTTAGGCTAATTTTGGGATTTTTAAATTTTATTTTTTTATTGTTTTGAATGTTTTTGGGTTTTTGGCATCTCAACTGAATGGAGGATTATGAGATGAAAAATGTTTTAACTCATAAAATGGTGAGAGAGTGACTTACATTTCTCATAAAATGGTGAGAGTGGCTTAAATTGTCACAAAATTGTGAAAGCTTGGGTAAAGGGTTGACTGAGCTAACTTAAAAAACTAAGCATTGCATACATCATCTAAATGGACCTCAGGTCAATATAGTTCCACCTATAATGGAATATACTATGAATCAATATTAGGGTGGAAACTAAGAATGGCACATGAATAGAACAAATGGGATAGAAGCTAACAAGAGACAAAATATGCATTTCAAGAACCCTCTCACAAAGAAACAATGCATATGTGTGATTAGATAATGTATTCAAATATGTGATGATGATGAATAAATCTGAATGGTTTTCATGAAATTTTCTCTAAATTATGGTATCTAAAATTGTCTTTTGTACTTATAACCTAAAATCAAGATCAAAATTGGTAATAGGATGGGAGACTAAGATTAGGATTATACTAACTCAATTATAAGTGTGATTAGGGTGTTTTGTGGTCATGACCCTAATTAGGGGTCCTTATAGATGAAGTTCAAATAAATCAAGTGTAAAAATGCTTGAGGTACATAATATTCATGGGCTCGTCTAGCTCTTCCCCATCTGGTGTAGCCAATCCATATGCCCCAAATCCATAGTTAGCTATGATGATGAGTGAGGTCAATAAATTAGGATCAATATTTTCCTTATTTTCATAAGAGATATCAGTTTTCTTTTAGTTTGTTTTTTGGACAAGGTCACCAAGTTCAAATTCTCTAGGTTTGATATAATTATTATAGTATGACACAACCTATTTTGATATGTATGGATATTGTTCAAAGTAACTAAAAGTTTTTAATTAAGTAATTATATGTATTGAAGCTAATATAATCTATAATACTTATCATCAATGATAGCATGTAATCAAATGTGCAACTAAGGCAACTCGATCTCGATAGGAAGAATAGCTTCAATTCCATAAATGAGGGATTATGGTGTGGATCCTATTGGGGTTTGGGTATTTGTATTGTAAGCCCAAAAGACAAGAAATAGTTGAAAATGATAATCATGATGAAAATCATTAAAAATATTTTTAAGGACTTATAGCAGGTTTTTTATTAGATGCTTTGGCTTGGCCATTACTTTGAGGAAAATAGGTAGTATAAAAGTGTTTCTTGATATGGTATTTGACATAGAGGGCTTTGACTTCCTTATTTTTAAATGAGTTTCCACTATCATAAATTAGATTAAAGGGAATTCCAAAGTGACAAATGAGATGATCTAAGATGAATTTTAATATTTGCATACTATTTATGGAAGTGAATAGAATGGCTCCAACCCACTTTGTAAAATATTTAGTTGTAGCAATGACATGTTTATGACCATCTAAAGAAGAAAGATTTATTTTTATTATGAGATAACTTACCCTTGTGTAAAATGACTACTATGTGGTGATATACTAAAGTTTCTGAGATGGTGTATGAATGAGATTGGCACACTTTTGACAAGCCATATAGTTCTTTACATAAGGACATGCATCGACATCCATAGTGGGCTAGTAATTCCATGTACATAGGATTTTGTTTGTAAGGACCACTCCACTAGTGTGGACCCCATAAATCCCTTCATGTACTTATTTAATAGCTATTCTAGACTCTATTGAAGCTAAAAATGTATTATAGTTTCATCATATCATGTATAATATAGTTTGTCACTAACTATGGTATAAAGAGAGGTATTATGAATGAAGGATTTTTGTTTGTTATAGGAAAGGTTAGAAGGGAGAATATTATCATGAAACTAGGCATCTATATTAGAGTTATACAGAAAGCTGAGACCAATAATTTCACATAACATTTCATATTTTGAATGTTCAAAACATATCCTTAAGATATTTTTGATAAGGAATAGGTAACATAGAACATGATCTGTAATTATCATTAGTGAACTAATTCTTTCCATTGCATCTACAGTCTTGTTATTGTCTATTTGGATATATTCAAACTAGATGTGCTTAAAGCTCTATTTAAGATGGTCTAGAATATTCTTGTAATGATTAAGCTTGTCAACTTTGGTATTGTAATAATATGTGACCTAGTTGATAATCAGTTGGGAACCTCCATGAACATGTAATTTCTTCATATTCCATTATACTGTTAGATGAAGTCCTATAATGAGTGCCTAATATTATGATATATTGTTGATACAATAAAAACCAATGTGGTTTAACTAGGGAATAAGATCACCCTATGACAATATGAATAGAATACCAGATCTAGATCCACAGGTACTATAATAAAAATCAAAGTAAAGGGTTTAGTGTTGAGGTTCAAGAAATTTCCATCCAAAGTAATGGTTGACTGATAAGGTAAATTAAAAATGAGTGAATTGGTATCTGATAAGGGGACTTTGATAAGTTGATTTTCAAGTAATTTCCCCTTAATGACATTTTGATTTAATATTTTATCTTAAAATTAGTCAATAACATGACTCTTTTAGCCATATGACTAGTCAAAGCTACTGTAGAAAGTAGGTATTTGGGTGGGTCCACTTTGGCCATGATAATGGTCCTATTATTGAGTATATAATATCACAATATCTAGGCTTAAAACACCATTGATAATCAATATTTTTTAATTGAGTTGTAATAATTTTCATAGGATACAAAAGTATGTGATCATTATGCTATTCCAGGAGTGCCCCAAAGGCATATTTAGTTGTTGATACATAAATAAGTAATGGCTTTCCAAGTTTGGGTGGAATTAGAATAGGTAGGTTTAATAGATAATATTTTAACTACTTAAATTTTTGTTGATAATCAATATTGCATGAGAAAATGATACATTAATTCATAATATGAGTGAAGGCATGGTATCTCTCTGCCAATTGAGATGTGATTCACCTAATGAATTGGATCTTACCCTAAAAGCTATAGACTTGATTTAGATTAGAAAGTAGAGGCATTTATGTAATGGCCTTAACCTTTGATATATAAACTTCAATAACCCTATGAGAGGAAATGAAACCTATCATTTTTTTAATTAATTCCAAATATGCATATTTTAAGTTTAAGCCTCACTTTGTATGCATGAACGCTTTCAAATACTTTTTCATAACACATTTGGATGTCCTTATCTAGTTTTGGAATTGCCCATAATATCTTCCACATAATATTCAAAAATATCATGCATTAGGTCATGGGAAATGATAATAATTAGACATTGATACATAGCAATGACATTATTGAGGCCAAATGATATCACTTGATAACAAAAGTTTTCTCATGGAGGGAGAAAATTGTGTTATGTTACTCTTTTGGTGCTATTTTAATCTAATTATATTGAGAGAATCCATCTAGAAGAGATAGCATCTTTTACCCTATTGTGGAATATACAATCATATTAATTTTGAGAAAAGGAAAGTCATCATTTGGGTATGATTTATTGATATCTCTAAAATTAATACACAATATAATTCTTTATGGATTTTTGTTGACTAGGACTATGTTAGATATCCACTCTATATAATCTATAATATGAATACACCTACATCCAATAATATTTATAATTATTTCTTCACAAGTATAGCTATGTGAGGGTGTATTCCTACTAGCTTCTTGAGTCATTTAGAATTACAGTATATAACTAGGTGATGTATAAATAAAATAGGGTCCAAGCCATGAATATTTGAATAAAACTAGGTAAAAATATAAATAAACTTTTGGAGGGTAGTAAGAATCTCATGTTCCTCTTAAATGAGGGATGCCTGACATTGATCCATTTAGGATTTCATAGTTTTCAAATATTGAATTCTTTTATATCCTCCACAGAAAATGTGGAACTATCTTCTAGGATAGTTGGCAATATGGTACATTATTAATCATATTCATTTGATGGTTTGGATAGCTAGTCTAGTTATCCCATGTGGGATGAATCTAAATCACCAAGGTATGGTAAAGGGCACTTTATAAATGCATGCAAATAATATTTAACCAATTGATCAAAAAAATTCTAATATTCTAAATTGATTCCTGATCGACATGAAGGTCTAGGACTAGAAGGGGCCTAGGATTCATTTGAAATAGGGTAAAATTCCTTATCCAGTAACACCTAAAATAATTTTTCACCATGGGACTCTTCTTTTTTGTTACTTTTTCCCTAGTATGAAATTACCTCAAAGAGGTTTTCACTTTGGGACTTCAATGTTTTATTTTATTTTTATTGTTCTCTATGACTAAGGAAGTTCACCTACTCTCCAAACTAAGAAGCTATAATATCTAATCATTTTTTGTGATCACCAAGTGGAAGACCATCTCTAAGGCATAAGAATTCATAAATTATCTAATCATTCTAAAGGTCATCTATTGTTATGTATGAATATTGTTGGCCCCAATCAATCAATTGGGGATGATGGAGGAAAATATGGGAATAATATGGGACAAAGGTAATGGTGTAAAAAATATTAGGTTAAAATAGGTTACAGTCATTAAAACCATATTATATTATATATTAGGACTCTACATCATTGTTGGTATTCTCATTAATAGACATTAGATTAGTGTCAGGCTCAAAATCTAAGGGGTCACCTCTAAGTAGTTTGTATCCAATACCTCAAGTTCCTTTGTGTTTGATAACTGATAATGGTGTAATAGGTCCTTGTTATTTATCCCCTGGGAATTTTTACTTCTAGGATTTATTATCCATTATGCTATTTTGAATAGGATGATTTATGTTTTAGTAGTAGATGGAAAAATCATCATCATATAGCCATGAGTTGTCAACACCTTTCATATACTCTTGTTCTTGTGAATGGGTTTTGATGAAAATGATGGATCCTTTCTAATGGAAATCATCTTTCCTATGCCATTCCATTTTATAATTTTTCACTTTAGGTATAGCATATTATTTTCACATCTTAGGCAACTTATCTATATTGAAAGCATTGCCAATATTTCATAACCCAAGACCATTTTATTGAATAGTGAAATGATTTCATATTTCATTAGTTGGTGTTGACAAAGTTGAAGATGTATTCATTTAATTAGACTTAGGCGGTTGATGAACTATATGTTTATCTTTTTTGGGAATAATTTACATGCCAATGCGATAGTTATATATCTCATACCCCACTTCCAGGTGTTTATAAAATCAATATGGTTACAGGTCACCAAGAATAGTAACTTCCAATCCTTAATGGGTAAATTTGATAAACTAATGGATAGTAAAATGTATGGCATGTACTTCATGAATACATCATTACCTAAGGAGAAAATTATATGATAGTTTGGATTCAATAACATGGTAAAGAGTATTTTGGGTAAAAGGCCCAATAATAATAGAAAAATAAATGGTTCCCTATGATTCATACGCCTTATTATAATATGATTTGATAGTGATTGTATTTTGATAAAGATCTACTATTGTGAATTCTATGTATTTGACCAGCTTCAAAGTTATGATATTTATCCCCAAAATAATATATATGAGGACATGTTTAATTTTATGGTAATAAATGATTGGTTCTTTATAAAATCAAGTTATTATGAAAAGTTCCAAGGGATGACATATTAGTTTAATTAAAATTAAGCTATTGGTGTCAATCTAAATGACTCACAAGTGTTTGAAATTTATCAGGTGTAATGTAACTTGGGACCTTAGATTGACTCAAATTCTCATTCAATATGTTCTTGTGTATATTTGATGTATGTAGAAGATCTAATATAGAAATTTACACTAATATCTTTTTGAGATGTTCCACAATATCATAAGTTTTGTCATTAATTGGAGCATTCAACTTGGTTTTTTGAGGTAGAGGCCTTGAAAGGGATTTTTGGAGGAAGAAGGCACAAAACCTTGAATGGTAACGTTAGAGTGTTGATTTATTATTGTGGAAGCTTAAGCCAGTGGTGGGTTATTATAATTAGAATATGGAGAATATGATCCTCGAATGGTAGATTCTTTTTGTTAAATTTCATGAACACCAAGTTGTACCAATGGAGTATTACTAACACATGAGTGAGGAGGTCCCAAAATGCATGGTGTTGGACATTGATTAATATTAGTAGTGGCCTTAGGCTTGATCTTATGTGTAGATATATACCCACTAGTAATTTAACCTACAACATTGTAGTATACATATGGGAAATTATTATAGCTATGTTGATTGGAATGGGTATCCTGACCTTGATTATGGTTTTATTGCTGATTGTCTTTGATGTTGATTTTTATGAAGCATATTTTAGTTTTGGTTGTTAGCTTGACATTGATTTTATTTATGACTATTTTAGGAGTTATGTTATGGAAAATGGTTTTGATAAAGACCCAAATTCTGATTATACATCATGGCCACATTATCCAAATATATTTCATCATTTTCAATAAAATCTTGGATGAGATGGTGAAGTTATATAAATATGTGAATAGAAAGGCCTTTAACATGATGATAATCACAAAAGTCATTCTCCTTATACCAATTATTTTTAAGATGGTTTTTTGGAAATGGTTTTGGCACTGGAAAAATGATCGTGTTAGCAATTCTTAACTTTTGGAAACCATCTCAATGGGCTCCCCGAGATTACTATAAAATCTATTTTGATAATGACCTCTTCTTGGAGGGGTATTTATAAAGTGAGAGGTTGAGTATGTGTGTTTTCCTAAATAGGTGGTGGTTGTACCATTTCTATATGCCTAGATTTAGTTACCCCATCTTTTTACATCATTTTTGTTCATATTGAATGGTTTATGGTTCTTTGAAGTACCTATTTGCACTTTTGAAGGAAAGTATGTATGAGCCATATTGTGAACTTGTATATTTCAGTAAATATTGATTGCCCCATATTCAATGAGAGTTTGGTAATTTTGTATTCCCTTGGAAATAATGTATTCAAATATAATGGCATAATGATGCTTAATATTATAATTTATGTCATATTGTAGATTGGCATTAAACATTATAACTAATTTCTTGTTAGGGAGATTATGTGGAATCAAGCAAGCTAATGCATGTCACCATTGTAAATAACTAGCAAATATTTATCTTCCTCTTTATTTATCTTTTTGAAATATTGTACGAAATTTTCCCCCATTTCTAGAAATATAGTAATATGTTCATCATTGTTGTCTAAGAGTTGTTGCATAAATTAATATTATCCTTATTCATCACTTGGTGGCACATTTAGAAGGTGTATACACATATTATTTTCAAAATTTTATCACTTATTGATGCTCTTTATATTTTAGGAACCCATTGAGTCTCAATCTCTCTAAGTGCACATATTAAGGGGTGCACCAGGAAAGGGGCGGGAAAACCATTGGTGCTTCATAGGATTGTTATCGTAACTTGCTATCTGCACACATGTCTATTGAAAACCATATACCTAAGCTTGTTCTTCTCTATTGTACATTCCTCAATAATTTCCCACCATTTGTCCCACTTTTCCTAGCCTAAATCCCTTTTCAACTATTTATAGTATTAGGTAAACTAGGTCCTCCATGTATTATTATGGGTAAAATTCATTTATGTTCTAGGTCAGCTCTTGGCTAACCTAGGTTGTGACCTAGTGAATTTTTGTCCATAATAGTACTAGGTCAACTGGGTCAACCTTATTAGATAAAACTTTCAAAAGGGATTAGGTTTAAATCTGCCTATATATATATATATATGATAATTTCATCATTTTTTAGAGAAGAGAAGAAGTAAGATCTATTGTGCATTTGTTTATCCACCATTCTATTTGAGGAGTAAGCTTAGGGCTTTATACTTTCTTAGGAAATACAAATCTTATATTGTGGAGAATTCTTTTAGATGCATTGATAGGTTGTGTAAAATAGAGCTAATTTATCCTTATCATCCTTAAATTCCATAATAACCCCTTTAAAAGCACCTTAGCCAAGGGAGAGATTGAGGCTCAGTGGGTTCATCTTCAAAGGTAAGTATTAGTAAATTTCTTCCTCCTTTGTAAGAGTAGATAGATATGCATTTTTACTTCTCTTCCATGAATTAGGATTTTTTATACATTGATGTGAGTTTGTGTATCTTATTCATGTTTAATTTTGTTGTTTATTACACCCACTTTGTGCCACAAGATTTGGTGAGCACTAGATTAAACTATACTTTAATTGTTATTATTTTAGTGAATATGAAAACATAGGACTTAGTTAGGGTTATTGCATGATTGTGATTGACTATAGGATTTGGAACCTTCCCTAGTATTGTTTATTGTGATAAGAGATCCCCTAATTGTGTCTAGTAGATCCCCATACTTGTCATGTTCCTGATTATCTAATGTATCCCTAATTGGAAGTGTAAGTATGATCTATGTTCTCTGAGTTAGGATTAATTTATAGACATGATCCATTTCTGATTACATACATTCTAGTGAACCCAATGTGAATCTAACCCTTACAAGTTTTCTTTCACATTTTTCATTATTGTATCATTTTATTTATTATTCTTATTTTATATTTACAATACTAGGTTGACATTTTTGCTATATTTTCTAACTTCTATGCATAGGTTTAACACAAAATCATATCAAAAAAAATCTATTCTATTTATGTAGGTCTTCATCAGATACAGGCTACTGGGTACAACAGGTCAACCTAATATAGGTTTTCAGTTTTAGATCGGCTACTAGGTTGACCCTATTGACACAGGACACTTTGAGACTTTTAGGAAACATAATAGGTCAATAAAACCAATATAGTATTCTTCATAGGCTTTAGTAAACATGGAAATAAAAAATTAGGTTAACCCAATCGATATAGTTGGCAGAATTTGTAAGTAAAAATCAAGGCACTTCAACAGTAATCTCACTTTTCTTTTCATCTTCTAACCCACCAATGTTCCTTTCTCTCTTTCTATGCAATTTTTGTTATTCATTACAGTTCTATTTTTCATAGTTTGTAGTCTTTAAAATTTACCTTATATAACAAACTAGGTTGACCTAATCGACCTAGTTCTATTTTATCTTTTGTCTGAAAGACTAGGTCGACATTGGTGATACAATTCTTAATAGACCCATGCTTTAGCAGTATAGTAACAACATTGTCAACTCTATGCTATAATTTTTGCATACACTATCATATGAATTGATACTATACTGTGTCTCAAAGTTGAGATTAACATCTATATGCTAGTAATTATTTCACACTTTCACTTTTAGTTACTTGCATTCTTAGAATAGATCACATCATCTAATTAGGTGGTTTTTCAATACACCATTTAGTTTCACTATTTTTCTCTTTTTTTCACACACTACCAAATCACATAATCTTAAAATGCATTTAAACAATTGTCTAGCCAAGGCTACCTACTTGGATTTCATCACCAAGGGGGAAGCCAACCTAGTTTTATAGCTAAGTATAAACACATGGTTAGTGGTATATATTAGAAAATCACCCCACACCATTATCACTATGGTGTGTGAAGTGAGTGGGTAGGCCCTAATACCAAGCCATTACCATTGCAAACACAAACCCGTTTCAACCTAAACATCCTGAAACCATCCATAGATTAGTTTTTAATTCCTTACTTAAAACCAGCTTCCCTATCACACTTAAAATTTACACTTTAATAATCTATCAAAATTCAAGATGACCACTTAGTTAGCAATTACTTTCCAAGTTCATTGCTCAATTGTATGTTATATTGCAAAAACTTGCATTGGACAATGTTGGTACAAGGTTTTTGTGTTGTGTGACTCAATTGGATCATCCTCATTAACCCTATTGATTGTGAATTTCTTTTCACTTTTTTCTTACAAAACTACTTGCAAAATGTTTCTTTTTTTAGTACATTCCATTCTATATGACAAAGTCTCTTATATACTATTTGTTTCCCCTACTTTTAATATTGAGTTGACACTATTGAGACTTTATTCTTTTCTTCCCCTCAAGATATAGTACTAGGTCAACCGTATCGAGTATTTATCCTTATCTACCTATTGTTTGTCCTATGTTAAAGTAATAGGTTGACCCTATCAACTCTATATCATTGTTTTCTCACTTTTTATACCCTATTTTCAATACTAGGTTAACCCAATTAACTCTATATTCTTAACTATCCCTTCCTATTTCCTTGTTGTTGCATCACTTTTGCCTTATCTAGTCATTCTCCTTCATCACAAACTTCTTATTCAAATACAACAATGAGTTGAATTCAATAGATATGATGAGTCTTACCAACTCTCAGAGGATATTTCGTAAGTAGATTATGGATCCCCTCATGGATAAAAGTAAATTTCATATAGCTAATCACATAATAAACTATGGGACCCCTCCTCATTCCTCTTTTACTTCAAAACCCTCTCTTCTCACATGAAGATCAACCTGACTTAGATTTTACACCTCAAATGCTCTTATTTATCTCTAAATTTCCTCAACATCAAGGAAAGGAACCTTCTACCATTTACCATCTCATTATTAGTGGTCAAGTCAAAGAGCCTTATTAACTTTCTCCCATGTTCTTACACAGATTTGAGGATAATATCTTCTTTTCTTCTCAACCTATTCCTTCTATTTTGACCCCTTCTCACACCATGACATTTTCTTCCTTGACTTCTTCTACATCCATGCCTAGTATCTCCACTCACATGGTAGGTTGTACATCTAGTGGGGCCCTTCCAAGACCCACTCTCCTTAATTCTTCCACTAGTACATCATTTCATACCCATGTTAATCATGATTCTAGTGCTTCCTCTTCTCATCCCTTTACTAGTCCATATTTTTCAACAAAATAAAAAATTTCCACTAGTGCCTCACATTCTAAAAATTCCTATCAAGCTCCTACTAGCACCCATAGTGGTACCCAAACCACTACTTCCAATTCTAATGCTTCAAATAATGCCAACAATGTAACTCAAATCGTCTTACAAATTCCTACTCAAATGAATGGTTTTGAAGATAATAATACAAATCAAATGATGAAAATGCAAAACCACTTTAACCATCTTCAAACCCATCCTCAATAGATGCCATGTGGCATGTATAATCAAAATGATCCCCCACCTCCTCTTCAAGATTCCCATGGTAATCTTATCCCTCAACCTCCTCTTATAAACAATACAATAAATTGTCTTCAAAATGAGCCTCTTAAATAGCAAATTTTTAATATTAATATAGGATGTATCACCCCTACCATTTCTTACAGTGTGTAAATTGATCCTACTCTTCATCTAAAAACATTTGGAAATCTATATAAAGATAGGGTCAAATTAAATACCTTTACCACTACTAAAATCTCAGAGAAATCGTGCACAGGGGATGTTTTATATTGGTAAAACTAACTTAAAACACATTCTATTATTAATTTGGAAGATTTAGTAAATTCTCTCATTTAATATTTCCAAACTAGTGATCTTCTTGAGAAATTGTTGGCCCATTTTATCAATTGTAAGTAACTTGAAACCAAAATATCCCAAGCTTTCATTAAATGATGGAAGACTTTGTCTAATAAATTTGAACATAATATGGATGATGATAACCTTTTCTATCTATTTAGGAATGCTCTTTTCCCAAGTTACAATATCAAGTTTGGACTTGTTCTCCATGTACTTTTGATGAGGCTATTGAACAAGCTAAATGTTAATATTTCCTTATGCATCAATTTGATCCATCCTAACTTTCTATACGTACTCATATATTAATCAAGTATAATAATCATCATGCTAATGGTGATGGTATCACACACTCTTATGATACCATTCACAATATTCAAGTTGTTCTTAACCAATCTTCAAAACTAACTCCCTCTACTAATTAATTTACCAATCCTCATTTATCTTCACCTAATAACATCAATGTTCACAAACCTTTATCCTTAGAATAAATACTAAAACATCTACCCATACCTCTCCCATGAGAACTTGATCCCACTCATCCTATGAAATCTTAGTATGATCCTAATAAAGTTTTTTGGTTTCACACTAGTGGGGGTCATTCTTATGAGACCTATAGATAGATTCATAATTTTGATAGGGATTTTATCATTGGTCCCAAATTTGACCATGATTACATCAATCAAAACTTTGAACAAGCCTATGACATTGTTTTTAAATCTCATGAAACAAATACTAAATCTCAAGCTTTGAATCAAGCTAATGCTCAGTTGGCCATCTATAAAGATCCTCTTCCAATCACCAAGATAACCAAGATAAGCCCACCCCTTCCACCAATAATGCATAAAGTATTACTAACCTATCTCATAAAGAGAATGTGGTTAATATGATTAATATTCAAAGAGTGGTTGCTTTCATTGATCCTCAACCTATTTACACACCTCTATTTTCTCACACATTTCATTTTATCTAAGATTCTTATCTAAATCACTTAAATAAGTTGGGGTCAAATGACCTTATAAATTTTAAAGAAGAAATTCTAACTCCTCCCTTGGATAATACTTCCCATTATATTTCTACCATCCCTCCATCTTCTTTACTTAACACCAATGATACTCAAGCTTTTATCAACACTTCTAGTAATCCTCAAAACCAACCTGCATCAACTTCATATTCTCAACTTAATATACATACTTGTCTTCTCACTAAACCTTCTACCTCTTATCAACATAAATTATAATGTACTTTGGTTCTTCCTTATAAATACGTCCTTCAACACTATACACCTTTTTCTAATATTCTTTTTATGGGTTATGATGAGTGGCATCCTATCATGGAGCTCACTAATGTCCCATCCCAAATCACTTTTGTTTAGATTATAAGGACATTTATGCATAATCATAACCATCTTATGTATCTTTTATTTGAAATGAACATCCCTCATCCTCCATTAGTAGGATGCAAAACAACCTTATATAGATATAAAGATAGCTTATTACGATAATGTGAAGAGATGTCCATACATGTTGATGAAATAATGGACACTTATCTTTCCCTCAAATTACCCATTGATTCCATGATCCTTGATGAGATTATACTTCATGAAAATTATCCACCTCAATTTATTAGTGCTCAAATTGGTGATATCCAAGTCAAGTATACCTTGATTGACTAGGGTTTTATAAATTATGTTGCCTCTCTCGATTTTATCAAAACCTTTAGATATTTTTAATGCAATATTAAATCTACATGAAACACATATCAAGGATATGATCAAAGGTAAATTCCTCCTTTAGGTTGTTTGTGACTCCCCATTACCATCCCACATGTCACCATTCATGTGAAGATGATGATTTATAATTTTCCTTTATCTTACAACATTTTTTTGTGGTAGGCCATACACTCATCGTATCAGAGCAGTTGCTTCTTATACTTTATACTGATTTAGATTCCCTCATAATGGATCCATCTATAAGATTTAGGGTGATATCAATCATTGTGATTTTGAATAATTTAAAGATAAGGGTGTATTCAATATTCCTACCATTGAACCCTTGCCAAGTGTTCCATTTTATGAGTCTCAACAATTTAACTTTCCCATCAATTCCACTTGAGATTACAATTATCATCCTAAACTCATTGGGAATATTCACCATATCCTCCTTAATTTTTATGATGATGATCTTGATGAGATAAATCTCAAGATTAAAACTTCTGATCTCTCACTTCATCTCATCTCTCAGCTTCCTACTTCTTTGCAACCTTGTCCTTGTTAACCACTTTATAATGGCATCCCCATTGTCATAACTAAAACTTAGCATTCCATTCATCACACCTCGTCAGATGATAATGTCATCCCTACCTACATCATTTATCTTCATAAACTCAATTATGATTATGGTTATACCTTAGATGATCCATTCTTAGGAGGTCTAATTCAGGCCCATGATGTTGAGACTATTTATTATCATTCTTCTATTATTTAGTATTTTAGTATATATTCTAATTTTCTAAAATATATCATTTCTAATTTTAGAATTTTTCATCTTTATCATAAGGTATATATGGTACAAATAAATTATATTTTTGAATAACATTGTAGGAGGATGTTTATGGATCATGCATTGACTAGGTCCTATTATTTTTGTAAGTACCATGACCCCTATAGTATGCTTATCCTTTAGATGTGTGAAATTTTCCTTCATCCTATTCTATTCCCTACCCCTCCCTTATTAGATCCTAGTTCATATCCCATTCCAAAAACTACTTTATCTAAGTCTATTCCTACTTCCAATCTTGTTGCTCCTTCTATCGATCTTTGTCTAATCTCTCCACTAGCACCACATTCTCTTGGTGATGGTTTGTTTCCTTTATCATAATTGGATCTTTTTCCAACTAAATGTGCTGATAAAACTTAGCAAGCTCAATCTAATTTTTCTACACCTCCTCTTGTGAGTACATCTACCAAAACTACTCACAAGCATATCTATTGCTTCCATGTCATAGATAACCATTCATCCATGCATTCTCACAAGTTATGACAATATATTGACACTTTGTGTCCTACTACCCATTAGTATTTAGATAAGGCTATACCTCCTTTGAAGGTACTCCATAAATATATTCCTAAATATTCAAAGGTATATTTCTTTTGTCACAAATGTGGTACCCATCACATTGATCGTTGTTGCATCCTTCAGCAGCATTTTCAAGAACATTTTTTAACCATTCCTACACCTTTTACCATTCCTCCCATATGTATTTATGAAAATAAGGCTCCCCCTTCTTCCCCCATGGTTCCACCTCATGTGTTTCCATTTCCTTATGTGGTCCCTTCTCCACCCATGAATCCTCCACCAATGGACATCCTTCACCTATGGATCCTTTTCCACTTATAATTCCCTCACCTCTGGATCCTTCACAACTTGCTATCCCTTCATATCCTATAAAAACTATTCACATGCATTCTCTTGAGAATACCTTGCATGATAGCCCTCTTCAGCATGATCCATAAAAAATTCTTACCCTTTTTGTTGATGAGATTAGACATGAAGTATTTTCCTTTTTTTTATAGAATATAGATGACATATTAGTTGTAGTTTATATTCAACTTCATAAGAACTTATCAGATGTTCTGGATAATGTTTGTGGAAAAATATATTATTACTTATGATCACATGCATGGTGTTCTTACATTTTCATTTGGATTGGATGTGTGTTCTAATGTTATCTCAATTTACTGCTATATCATTTGACATTGTGTCAAATTCTCATTTATCTTACATGATGAATTTGGTTTTGTACTTTATACTACTTATGATGTCATCAAGTTCTCTTTTGGTTTTAACTTTTTATCATTGTCTTCTTTTTCTTCTTGGGATTACTTTTTAAAGACTCTCTTGTTCTCTTTTCTTGATTGTTTATTATCTTATCTCTATCAACATACATAGCTTTTATTGTGACTTGATTAAGAAAACCTTGTTCTCTTTAGTCATTAATTATATACCATATAATTAGTTATAAAATAATTCACATCACGATAACATCCTTTTAGTAGTCCACTTTGGATCTCCTTTCTTCCTTTTTTAAACTAAGCATATACATGGTTGAGACATGAGATTAAATGTTAGCTAATTGTTAAGCCTAAATGTCTTAGTAAGTCTTATCTTTGGCTACTTAGGTTTCTTTAGCCTAAGCCTAAAACTCATTCATATGTATCACAATTTCTCTCATGAATGGTGATTCCAAGTTAGTATGGAGAAGGAATCTTAAAATAGCCATAAAAATATTCAAAATCCAAATCAATCAATAAAATATAATGATCAAGAAAGGAAACATTCAATATTATGAAAAATTCAAGTCACACTAAAATACATGACTCTAATAACATATCTTTATAGAGAGGATTACAAAGTAAGTTAGTCAAACATTAGTCCATAAACCATGAAAAATGCATAAAGAACTAAATAACTAAGCCTATCTATTCATATGGGAATTACAAAGGATATAAAAAAACAAATAAAAGATAACAAACATCATATTACCTTCCCAAATGGATTCACCATAACCATGTAGCTCAAAATCATGTTCTCCCTTGATCAAGCATCCTTGTCTTTGTCAAAAAAGGTGGAAAAGTCCTCCAATGTCTCAATAACACCCCATAAAACCTAGGATCATGATTCAAAATCACTAAACTAGCCTATCAATGATCAAATTCAAAGGCTTGTGGAAATAATTTAACATTATACCTTTGAAATATTCAAGCTTAATATTCATGTTGATGGCCTCTTTATTTATAGATTTTTTAGATTGGTCAAGATCAACCATGATTGTTCATCTAAAGATTGAGATTAGTGGCCATGGATAATCCCAATATTTAGAATTAAATCTATAATTATCTTCATCATGACCTTCGAAGAATGGGCATTGAAGAGGCATGGGTGACCCATAATCTTGATATTTGTGGCATTTCTGACCTAGGGATGTCTTCCCAAGAAATGATGTCACCTAATGATGCAGTTAATAGGAATAATTTTTTAAAAAAAAATTCAACAAATATCATGGAAAATCCACTTAAGATCTTGATTTCAATTAATTATCCTTAAACAAGGTTAATCAACATTTGTCCAACTATTTGAAAATTGGCCCTTAATTAATCAAAATGGTCAAAAATTCATATTACTAGGTCATAATTTGACTGGAGCAGAATTTGAAGGTGATGCTAGATTATTTGGAGCTATATTCCCATTTAGGATGTTGACAACACCGAATAACAAAGGTATGTGATGTGTACCAATGACTTAGAAGAAAAGAGTGATCCAGAGCACTAAATGGTGAAATTGTCATTTTGACTCAAAATGATCTGATCAAAGTTAGTTGGCCTATAAAATGCATTGCCCTATTTAGGGATACTTTGACCTAAACTAGAACTTGTAAGTGACAAGATCAAACCATTTATGGAATTTTATGTATTTTGACCTAAAATGTACATTTCAGTGTAATTCAAGTAAGATTGACAATTTCAACACAAATGGTGTTAAGAATTAGATGTCAACATTTTACCCCTATTTGAGAAGGTGTAGCAAGACATTCAATTGAAGGAGTGTATTTTCATATAAAATATTTTTCAAGAATAAATTTTAAAATACCCATGATGTCCCCTCGAGAGGACATACTAGGATGGAAGAAAAGGATGGACTCTAAAGAAGAAAGAGAAAGTGAGAGATTAACCCATGAAATAAATCACATATAGATGAGATAATATTTGTACACGTGATTACCATCAATGATCCAAATATAATGAGAAGTATAATAGGCCTCATAGACAGGAGGAATGGGAAAGATACAATCCATAAATGTAAGGGACACAAAGTAAACATACCCAATTTGAGAGAATAAGCTACGTGCTTACAACATTTCATCAATCTATAAACTACAATTACCATCATGGGCTTTAACGTGGAGAGATTTGAATTAGAGGAAAAGAGAGAATTCTCTACTTCATGAAGGGAAGCACTACTAGAATAGGTTTTCTAAAGAGAAGATAATAAGAAGTACTCTAGTAGAGAAAATGTGATCATGATAAAACAATTTTTCCCTAGTAGGGCAAATTTTTATCATCAATAAAGAGTAAAGAATTGTTTTTCCCCTATAGATCTGATGTGATCAGACATGGTTCATATGTTGTGACCCATCATGGGCAAATGGCAAGCAAAATATCTCAAGGATATAACCAAAAGGATAGGTTAAAGAGAGTGAGCACAAATGTACATGTGATGGTGTAATGGCTTAGAAAGACATATAAAACCAAGCATATGATAATACACAAAGTGATGAGAGAGATGAAAAGAATAATGGAAATAGCTGAGCTGACCTCAATAGAAATTGAGCATTCCCTACATAGTTCCATAGACTCATGTTCTAACATGAACTTCATGCTAATGTAGTTCACCCAAGTTTGGGAGAGAATGGAATGAGGAATGATGAAAAATGACCAAGAATTGATTATATTTACAATGTATGCAAAGAGATACACTTCTAAGCATAGAGAAAGAAGACTAAAAGGCACACTATCTAGAAGCCTAATTTCATATCATGAGCCTAGGTTTTGAAAATTATTTTTGAGAACCATTCATCAGAGCTGATGTTAACTTTAAGACGTTGAGATTTGAGCACAAAGTGCTTACTATAGCAAAATAAATTAGGCATCAAAAGTATGAATAACTTAGAATGACATAAGATTCTAATTGCATTGAGCTAGTTCAAATGTGAATATCTATAACTAAGGATAATGGTGAAATAATTAACAAAACCAAAGCTACAATGATTTCCATTTAAATAAAAAAGTAAAGACAAAGAAAAAGATAAACATAAATGAACCTAAGTTAAAATCAAGATATGATCAATCAAGACTTAATTAAGAATAAATTTGTTTAAAAACAATATTCAAGAACGTCTTAACGACATGGACCAAGATATGAATAATCAAGGTCCATGTGGACCATCAAGGCATTCTTGAACACAAAAGAGAAAAGCAAAAGTAAGAAAAAAAAAACTAGACACTAACAATAATCAAATAAACAAAAGGATTCAAGAACAATGTAATAACATAGGATCAAGATATAGACAATTAAGATCCATGTGAATCATCAAGATATTCTAAAACATAAAAGAGATAAACAAAAAACAAACAAGGAAACACACGACCAAGGTGAGAAAAGAAGTAAGAAAACTAAGAAATAAAAGGAGAGGTGAAGAATCACAACAAAACACCAAGAAAACACAACAAAACACTAAGAAAACTCAAATAAATACACAAAAATAAAAACCAAGTTAGTGTGGTTTAAAGATAAATGTTTATGCATGTGCAGTAGAGGCATTACTTTCCACCACATCATAACAAAGAACAATGACACAACAATTATTCCCTAATTAAAGAGGAATAATAACATAAAAAATGGGGTAAGAGAAAAAAAGGAAGGGGTTGGTTGAGCTGACTCTAGATGTATAAGACAAGTGGAAACTGCCTACATAGTCTGGATGCATGTTCCAACATGAACTTCAGGCTAAATGTAGTTCTCCTAGGAAATGGGATAGAAGAAAAATGATGATCATACCAACATGATTAATGTTATAAAATTAATGGAAAATACAACAAACAAACATGGACGGTCTAGAAAACAAGTTAATTAGATGAGAAATAATGATCTTATAAAATGGCAAGTGTGTGGGACAAGTGAAATAAACTAGCATTTCTATGCTTGCAAAATGGCAAGATCATAGCATGCTGGAATGAGAATGTAAAAATGTATAGAAGTGTGAGATAATATTTTTTCTTTTGTGGATCATGTTATGATGTTTTTGGTATTTTTTAAGTATTTCTAATGTTTTTGGGATAAAATATGCACAAGGTGGAACCATCTAGTTGAGAAGATGCACATCTTGAGAGTAAAGGTTATAATAAGATAGTTAAGTTAGCTACAATGGCCCATGATCAAAAATAAGTGAGAGAGAGGGAAAGGGGTGACCAAGATGACCTCAATAAAAATTGAGCACTACCTATATAGTGCTGAAGGACCTCAAGTCAATGTAGTTCAAACATCATGGTTCATAGATCTCAATGGTAAAATAATACCTAAAAAGGATCTATAGGGTTATCCCTGAGAGATGAGGCATGGCAATAGTAAATGGGTGAGTGGTAGATGAGAAATTATTATTTTTCTCTTGCTGATAGGGAGATGCATGTCCTAGTCAATATGTTTGACAGCAAAAATGATTAGCTATATATGTTGTTATGCAACACCCTTTCAAAATAACTACTCTATTAAGAACCTGTTGTTGATCTAGATCTTAATAATGTGTTCATGATCTTCATAGATCATTGATTTTTCTTCCTTAGAACATCAAGACAAGATATCCTTATAACCTTGATAAAATAAAGTGTTGCTAGTGATGGTAAATAATGGAAGGATAAATGAGATAAGTTAGTAATAAATATGTGGGTGATAATAGAATGTATAATGAATGGGGAAAAAATGGAGATCAGGACTTTCAGTCACATGTAATGTTGCTAATGCCAAATTTGGCATAATTATTTTTGTGTAAGGGCCAAAGACCTCTGGAGATATTCTCGATAGGACCATCAAATTTATCTATTTCTTGATCTTGAGAGTAGTTACCATCTGATTCTTTTGTATATTGGAAGCTATTTTGATTTGATCTTTTATATTATCTTCAGTAAACAATGAATAACTTTTGTGCTTAGTTATTGGTGCCTTGATGGGGTTTTCACCAATGAATTTTTTTTATCATCCCATAGTACCTCTAAGAAGGTTTCATAAAGAGATGTTAACATTTGACTTTGATTGTCGTCTAGTGCATTCAAAAAGGTGTCAGTAAAAGATGTTGATTTTAATCTTTGCTTATCCCCTACCACCATACAAAAGGTTTCACTAAGAGATTGTTATTCTTATGAATGAATGTGGTCTTAGTCCCCCTAATATTTTTCAAATGATGTCACAATGGATTCAGTTCAATAAAGTGTGATTTTTTCCTTCTTGATCCATAGTTATGGGAGTTGGAATGTCACTATAACGGATATGTTGGGTAGTAATAATGGGATGGTGAAAGGTATCACAATACTCATATAAAATACTAGGAGAACTTATGTCGATGATAAATTAATCATCCTCAAAAACCATAGAAGGATCACAAATATACTCAAATTGATTTGCAAGGCAATTGTAACCAATGTTATAACAACTAAAACTATAATCTATTTCTGACTCTAATTCCAAAGCAAGGGACTTTGAATCCAATGTCGCAACTAATGTTAATTTTATTTTTGATGCTAATCTAATGTTGGTTCAAAAATGGAACCTGACTCTAATATTGATTCTTCATTTCATATGGTTTTTTTGATAATGTTCTATTGAATGCTAAATTTTTTACAAGTCATGGCTTGTGATGGCATAATGGGTTTAATAAAAATTTATTCATCTTGGAAGGGTTCAACATAGACTGAATCATCTAAGTGAAGCCCCTCAAAAAGAGGGAACTAATCAAGGGACATCTCAACAAAATAATGTCTGTCAAAGTGAGACTCCTCAATGAGTGGGAAAAGATCAAGAGACAACTCAACCGAGACTAGCTTGTCAAGGGTATGAGGCTATTTAAAAATAGGTAACATATGAATAGGTAACTTATCACAATTTATCTTGTCAAAAATGGGTGTTTCAACAATAACATGTTGGTTTTGGTTATTAATTGGTTACAAAAGATCAATTTTGAACACATTTTGATCCTCATAGGATGGTTTTTTAAGAGGTAACGGTTCTTGTTTAGGCTCAAAGATCAACACAAAATTTATAAAGTGGGGAACAATTGGTTTAGTGGGAATAATGGTTTGTGGTTAAATAATGGACTCTCTAAATATTATACTATTGAAGAAGGGATAAAAAATAATTGGTTCATCAAATGGAGGTTCTTCAATAATAGGTTCATCAAAAACTAGTGATGGGCCAAGAATGGTAACAACTGGATGCTTCTTAGTTTGGTTGCTTGTGCAAACCAAAGGATGATGTCCTAAAATGGTGATGACTAGACACTTCTTAGTTTGGTTTCTCATGAAAATTGAAGGAGGAGATCCTAAAATGGTGATCTTGGTACATTTTGAAGTTTGATTATTTACACAAGCCAAAGCATCCTAGTCTTCCTAATAAACCCAATCATTCCAATCATGAGTGGGATCATAAGTTGGATCTTGACTATGTTCTCATGACTGATTTTTGTGAGGTAGATAGAAATTTGTCTCATGAAATATATTTTCACCATAGGGTTCTTGACTAAAGTCATAAAAGTCATTTTGTGTGGCCATTTTATCATAAGTTAGATTATCCATGACTGCACCATAAGTGTAGCTAGATATATCTGCATTTGATGAAGAATGCTCCAAAAATAAAAAGACTTAAATTTTTTCAAACTCTAAAAAGTGATGTTTAAAATATAAAAGGTTCAACCTTGGTTGAAAGGCTGAAGTTTTATCTCAAAATTAGTTAGTGTCAAGATTTGGCATAAAATAACTTAACCTCAAATGTCTAACATCAAAGGTTTTTGAAGAAAGCTTATGTTTTCACAAATAAAGTCACAAAAAATGATGAGGATAGGCACTTAAAAAAATAAACAATCAATCGTGTTCAAATTTGGGTAATCATTTAACTAAAGCTATGCAACCCAAAAAAAAAGAAAATATCTATGTACCAACCCCATGAATTGAGGTCTAAATAGAAATCAATCAATGTTTGTATTCAAACTTGACAAGGTTAGTTGAAAATGCAATGTTAAAGACTAGGATTGGACCAAATAAAATAGACAAAGTAGACAACATAATGATGCATAAACAAGGTCCAAATGGTATACATGACATGGTTTCAAACAAATGGTTTTTGATACAATGGTAAATAAGTTCTTGAAACAAATTTAACAGCCTAACAACGTAAACATTCTTGAATAATGTGGTCAATTGTTATGTTTCAAATATTCAAAGGAAAAAAAGATTTGACATGATGTGGGCAACATAATGCTACCCTTATTAACTCAAACACATGATTTTGACATGGCTTATGAACAAACAAACAATTTTTAGCCTCAAATCATACCAAGAAAATAATGACCAAAATACACTAAGTATAATCATCCAAATCCTAGCAAGGGTATGGAAAAATGGGTTGAGTAAAACTATCAAGATTTCAAGCATTTCTAGGGAAATCAATTGAACAATGATTTTCATGTCAAACGATGTAAAAGACAAGCATGGAAATTAGGTGACCATAGCATTGGCTAGTTGTTAAAAGGTCTAGTCCTTTTTACAACCACTACATCTTGTTGTTTGCTCAATTTAGTGCAATATCCAAATGCAGATACATCCCATGTGCAACTCCAAAGGAGTAAGTGAAGTTAATGTTGGGGGGTTAAACCCCAAGTCAAATCTTCCTTAAATAACTCACAAGAGGTAATGACTCCCCCTTCATATTCCAAGTTGGCATGAAAATAAAAGACTAATAGAAAGACTCTAGGGTCATTCTGAAGGTCACCCAAACATTGATGAGTTTTTGGGGAGTGCTTTAGATGACATTCTTTCTAAGCCTTGGACTAGGATTTTTGAAATAGGAATGGTGATTTTAATTTCAAGGGTTCCCTAATGGGGATAAATGGAATAGAATGCATGTAACACCACTCTTCTTTCCAAACAAAAACTAGTTCAATCAAATATTGAAGATAAAAAGCTTCAAAAAATGAGTTCATTTTTAAGCCCAAATGAAAATGAGGTGGTGTTCATTTGACCCCTTGGTCTTAGTTTTAACTTTGAAAACTAATGTTCAAAACACTTATTTAAGCACCTTAAATATTACTTTAAACACCAAAATAATGTTCCTAATTCATTTTAAAACATGCAAAATATGTTCTAATACATGATTTATCGAACTTAAAATTTGCTAGTTACCTATCTACCCTTAAGGGATCACCCCAAAAGTAAATATGTTAGATTAGAAACATTTTAAAAATATTTCCAAATTTTGTAAAAAATATATGAAAATTCAAGATAAACTAATGTCAAAATTTTAAAATTAAGGAGAAAACATGTGGTTTTAAAAAAAATCATCCAAAACGGAGTCCATATGACCCCAAACCAAGCATTTTAAAATAGCTCTCATGTTTGTGTTTTTAAGATAACATAGTGACTGACGTCAGTTATATAACTAAAATAAATTACACTTACTAACCGATGATGGTTATCTAAGTTACATTGGTTATACAAACAATTACAGATGATGGCTATGCTAATTGATGATGGTTTTACTAACCAATGTCAATTACTGTGTAAACTTGTGACAAAGCAAAATGGCAAAACAATGTTAAAAATAAAATTACAAGAGTTTTAATGATCCAAATGAAAATATTAAAGTTACATAATGATCTTATTCATGTGTGGGATGTGTTTCATCCCATCAGGTGTGCCAAGATATAGAGAGGATTATAAAGCAAGTTAGTCAAACATTAGTCCATAAATCATGAAAAATGCATAAAGAACTAACTAAACCTATCTATTCCTGTGGGAATTATAAAGGATAGTAAGAAATAAATGAAATAAAGAAAAAATCATATTACCTTCCCAAATGGATTAATCATACCCATGTGGCTCAAAATCATGTTCTCCCTTGATCAAACATCTTTGTCTTTGTCAACAAAGGTGGCAAACTCCTCCAATGTCTCAAGAACACTCCATAGAACCTAGGCTCATAATTCCAAATCATCAAACTAGCCTATCAATTAATCTTGAAAACAAAATCAATGATTGAATGCAAAGGATTGCGGAAAACATTTAACATTATAACTTTGCAATATTCAATCTTAAAATTCATGTCTATGGCCTTTCTATTTATAGATTTTTGAGATTGGTCAGGATCAACCGTGACTATCAATCTCAAGATTGAGATGTGTGGCCATGGATAATTGCAATATTTGGAATTAATTCTATAATTATCTTCATCTTGACCTTGTAATAAGAGGCATTGAAAAGGCATGGGAGGCATTAATTAAGCATGGGTGACCCATAATCTTGATATTTGTGGAATTTATGGCCTAGGAATGTCTTCCCAAGAAATGATGTCACCTGATGATGCAGCTAAAAGGAATCAATTTTTAAAAATAAATATTCAACAAATCTCAAAGAAAATCCACTTAAGCTCTTGATTTGGATTGATTAACCATAAACAAGGTTAATCAACATTTGTGCAATTATTTCAAAATTGGCTCTCAATTAATCAAAATGGTCAAAAGGTCATATTATTAGGTCATAATTTGACTAGAGAGGAAGTACAATGAAATGTTATATGCATTGGAGATGTATTCCCATTTAGGATTTTTCCAACACAAAATAATAAAGGTATGTGACATGTACCAATGAATTAGAAGAAAAGAGTGATCTAGAGTACTAAATGGGAAAATTGTCATTTTGACTCAAAATGATCTAATCAAAGTTAGCTGGCCCATAAAATGCATAATCCTATTTAGGTATACTATGACTTAAACTATCACTTTTAAGTGACAAGTTTGAACCATTTAGGGCATTTTATGTATTTTGACCCAGAATGTACATTTGAGTACAATTTGAGTAAGATTGACAATTTCAACACAAATGGTGTTAGGAATTGAATGTCTACAATCCTTTTACTAAAAAAAGCACAAAAAACATAGTTGGAATCACAATATATCATAGGTACATTGTTATGCAGTAGGCTAGTATTTTAGAAAAGGAGAATAAAAAAATCTTTTAATGCTAACAACTTTCTCATGTAAGTATCCAATCTTCACATTAGACTAATAGCTCTATAAGGGGTCCTAAGGAATGGGGAGCACATCGTGGGAAGGAAGGTCCATTTTAATTTTCTTTTACTAATATACCTTGATTATTTGATATTAGTAGCACACTTATTTCCTTACAGATCTTTGTGTTTATAGTGAATTAGTTTCATTTGTACATTGATGGTCACTTTTCACTTAGTGTCTTGTCATGTCCACAATATGCCTCATGTCTCCTAAGGTCTTCTCATAAGATGCCTAGTTTATTATTTTTTACATTTCTTTTTCACTCCTTACCAATCCTAATATTTCCTCTTGAGATACATTATTTTGTTCACTGATCACTCACATAGGGAATCCATTTGTGAGTTGCATTGTAAGACCATGGTCACATTACTATTACCAACATCCATTTTTATCAAATTTTCACATTTATTTCCACCTCATTGGTGTTCCCTTTTTCATTTGTAGTGTAAGAACATGGATAGGACCTGGAATTCCTCACAAAACTTTTGAATATCCAAGTCATAACAAAATTACTTGTGTCAAATATGAGATAAGATGTAATTGATTATGAGTTCCACATCATTGACATACTTCCCATCTTGATTTAGTATGTTTTATGCTTAATTCATTAAACTTTCACTTTTATCTTCATATTTTTTGATTGCATGTAAAAATCCAACCATTTTAAAAAAGTTTTTCATACTTTCTAGCTTGAATTAGTGTGATAAATTTAATACCAAATTTTGCCAGCTTTGTTTATCTTTTATACTTTCCAATGTGATTTAGTATGATTGATTGACTTAATTGATTTGTTTTTATACCCGTTATTCTTTTTACTTCCCATTTTCTTACATTATTTTCATACTTCCCAACGTGATTTAGTATGATTTTACATGTTTTAATTTGGTGCCAAATATTTTTCATGGATTAAAAACAAAATATTTTTGCCCTCTTGTTTAGCAACCTTTAGTTTCTCATACTTAGTCATTTTCTTGTTATTACACATTTCCCAACATGAAATAGTGCATAGTACATTTGTTTCTGATTGATTATACTTAGCCAAGTCTTTTTTCATTTATTTCTTTTTAACCATGCATGTGTCCTACATAATGCTAGAAAAGAAACCAAAACACATATATATCCTATAAAATATACAACAAAAGAAAAAAACATGTGTTAGAAATAAATATATCCATGCATCCATAACCAAAAATACAATACAAACACTTAAGATCAACATCCAATTGCCAAAATGATTTATCTATATATACCATGTGTTTTTGATACAAAGTACAAAAATATACACCATTCTAGCTCTGTCTTCGACTGATTGATGGGTTTGTTAGTGCCCAAAATTATACTGAAGTAATTGAGCCCTTGTTAACCATAGGTGCCTAATTTGTTTAATCCACTTCTTATTTTTAAGTGTTCATCAGAGTTTAAGTGTCCTATTAATTTAGTCCTTTCTAGCGTTTGGTCTATCAAAAGCTGATTTGAATTCATGTATGAGCATCTTAAGACCCTTATTCTAATTACCTTGAATTAATCCCTTTGATTTAATTTAAAATTGGTGGGATTAATTTGAGTGGGAATGATTTTAATATGCTATGGCCTTATTTTAAATTTTATACTAAGGTTTGGTTATGTTTATTAACATGACCAAACCTTAGTCTAAAATTCATGTTTGGTCCCTTTTTATTGATTAGTATGGTATAAGTAATATTTGGTCCCTTTGTTGTAAACGAAGCTCAAAATATCCTAAATCTTGTCATATTTATTTATGAACCCAAAAACCTAAGGCTAATAATTTATAATAAGTTATTTGTTCCTCAAGCTCTGAATTAATTGTTTTTCATGTTAATTTTGATTCAATCACATCTAACCTAGTGTATCACAATCAAATGATGCATGTTAATGTGGGGAAAGATGATCTGATGGTCGATGATCAATGTTGAATATTCAAAGAGACATAGGATGAGTGTAGATGTGGCAAGTGTCTAGCTTTCAAAGAATTATTTAAAGCTCAAACACATTCCTATTAATTTATAGTATATGAGAAAGCATACAAATCCTTATCAATGGTGTATATAAGTTCAATGTTTTAATAAATCCCTATGATGACCATGAAGGTGACAAGTGTCACCATCATGAGAACCCTATCAGAGATAAAAAAACATGCATAACAAAGGACTGAGCCATGTGGATGGAGATGGAAGGTCAGCATTTGATCTATGTAAATATGATCAACATCTTAAGACAAGGGTAGAATATTCAATAGATCTCAAAATAAACATAGAAGTGACAAGTGTTGAGCTCATGGTGCATAGTGAAATCTCAATCATGATCCTGTCGATTGATGCTACATGATAAAGCATATAGATCCTACTCAATGGTGCATAAAAATTAAGGATTTCAATAAAACCCCAAAATAAGTGAGAAGGTAACAAGTGTCACCATCCTGGGAGTAGTTCAGAGAAATGATGCATGAACAATGTCAAAGGTTCAAAGAGCCTTGTGACAGTGACAAGTGTCACCATCTCAATGGGTGATCTAAAGATTCAATGACATGCGACTGAATCAAAATATCTATAGACCTAAAGAGGGATTTGGGATTGACAAGTGGCACCATCTTGGGTGCCTCGGTTGAAGATAAATGTTTCATGTGCCTTTTCATAGGTTAATGAGTCAAAAATCTTATGAGTAAGCATGAGGATGATATGTGTTATAACCATAGTGAATGGAGAAAATATCAACCAATGGTGTTTGACATCCCAAATTTTAATCCAATGATGTGAGGTAAAGGTTAAATTTTCTAGGAGATCAGTCCAAATGAGAAGCTACCATGTGGTGAAAGGGCATTAGCTGGATAGTGACTAATTGTGTGAAATGTAGAAATCCCATAGATTATCTAAAGTGGCATGATCTCAAGGGTCTTAATAGAGATCTAATGGCTCATAATAAAATCTAATTCTAAAGGGATGATAATATCTTGTAGAGTTTCCACGTGGCACGCTCACATTAATCATATAGACTCAAGTGGACTTTTTGAAGATCTAAACCCAATGATATGTTGACATGTGTCCTAGGGGAAATGATCACATTTTAAGTTAATGAATAAAGTGACATGGCACTACCACATAGGTAGATAGATCACATTGAATATGTAGCTTATAGGGCACATGGCCTATAGGTGAGTAACATTTAAACAAGATCAATGGTCAACGTTCGATCTTGGGTTTAAAGGATAAATGGTGCATATTTGACCTAGATTCAAGATGGGACAAAAATGTGACATTGTCTAAATTGAGCCAATTATGTAGCTTAGTCACTTTTAGCCCCATGAGTGCCTAATTAGATCTGATGTGGCATGCCACATGTAAATACATGGTAATACTTGGCTTAGGAGCTAAAATTGATGGGTCTTTCATTGATGAGCAAGAAATCATAGCATAGAAGAGTCTGTGGGCCATTCTAAAGCATATTTTCTAAATGAGCCGGAACTCATTTTTTGCCCCTACCATAACTAGAGCATTACAATGTAATCATCACAAGGTAATGGGCTCTCTTTAGAATGCACAGAAGGAAAAGTAGCTTTCCAGGAGGTCCAACTATGCAATCAAGTGGTCAAAGGCATCTCAAGGTAGTTACACATGAAGACATAGTTTGTTTGGCCTCCACCATAGAATTTCACATTCTAGATCATATAAAAGGGAATATTTAGTTATGAAATCAAAGGATTTATTTAAAATATTCATCATTCCTTATAGAGGCAGTTAGAGTAATGATTTTTCTTGCAAATGGATGAAGATTTTAGGCATGACAAGGAATATCTTCTATCTAGGAACATCTTGGCAGAAGTGGGAGGGATATTATGCAATTTTTAAAATTTTAACCCAAAGTCATAGATTTGAAATGGGTAACAAATGTATAAATAGATAGCTTAACCTCTATTTAAAAGGTTGGTTATTGTTGGTCTTCATTTGTTTCTATGTCTAGGTTCTACAAAAAGAAATGTAAGGATCAATTGTTGTGTGTAGATCTTGTCTCTCTTGGTAAGGTGGTTGTAGATGTATAACCACTAACAATTATTGAGAGCACATTGATGTCTCCCTTTTCAAAAGAGAAAACTCGCCATGCTTGTCCCCTTGGCAGCATTTTGAAAAACTGATGTAAGGTTTCTTTTCAAATTAATGAAAATGTTTGTGGTTCTTTGTTATTTGTTATTTACGAAGTGAAGTAATGAGTTTTGAAATATATGTTGATTGGATATTTGGGCTTGTGTTCATTATTGGTTATCATTATGAGCATAGATCTAGATTATAAACCCTTTTTACATTATTTTAGGATATATTATTTAATAGCTTGTTAGGGTTAGGGCATCCTAGGTTTTTGGAGTTGATAGGGAAAAGTGTTTTGAGTATTTAGTTTTAGTGTATGTTATATGTCTTTAAAGGATAATTTGGAATTTCCCATTATCTTGTATTTGTGTTTTCCATACATCTTTGCTAAACATAATGTCATGAATACTGAAAGAAACCCTATTGTTTGAGAAACCTAAACACACCACCACTCTTTTTATTATCTAAACTATCATACCCTATCTTACCGTACATATAACAACCATTTGCGTACTATAAGTGTTATTTGCCTTGTAGATGCATAAAATCTTACATACTTAACATTTGTCTACATCTTTTGCTTCGAAGACATAGTACTGCAGTCTTCCATATATCCCTTTGTTGATAAAAATTCTATAAAATAAAGATTACAGTCCCTTTGCCATCTGTCTTTAGTATCTTGAATCTGGCTTAGAGCATTTGCTCATTCTATGTGACCACCCTTCTTGGTTGGAAAGATCAAGTTTAGTTGTGTTCTGGTCAAATTTGTCTTCCCTTATGCCAATAATACCCATGGAAGTTGAGTTGAAAAAGCTCTCTATGCAAGCAAGCTACCCCATAAGTCCTCTCATATTGGTTCAGGCAGAGCCAAAAAATAGCAGGGAGATGACCATACCCTCTATCAGTGCCTCTTAGCCATTTTTTGCATCTAGTCCAATCTAGATGCCAAACCCCTCCTCTACTACAATGACATAGTAGCAATTTTTCATCTTTGTTTATCATTTTATTCAAGTGTGTAAGTTTGAGTATAAGAGGTGTAACAATGTGAACCAACAAGGTCATCCAAGATGACTGCCCTATATGCTCTCTCTTGTCACTGCCATCTCTATCAATGGTGAAACTAATATGGTCACCATTTCCCCTACTATGGTGTTGGCTATGGTACCTCTGACACTCCTACATCCACATCCATCTCCTCTCCATCTGTTGACCATCATGCTAGACCTATCCATGGTCTCTCATGCCATATTCTAATTTTTGGTGTAACAACTAGTGGTCCTACTCTCCCTCTCCCCCTCATCTCTCTTACATGTTTAGCCCAAAATATGGGTACCACTATTAGAGAATCTAGATGAGAAGTCCCAACTATCCTAGTATGTGTGCCACTAGATGTGGCCCTATCCACTAGGTGTAGTTACCTATAATTTACACTCATGTTAATGCTAGTGACACCATCCTCCAACTTAGCCATACTGTCATAATGTGCCCATATGGTTGCCACATAATATATTATTACATGACTATCTGTATTACTGGCACATGAGGCATGACCCATAATACATGATCCTATCACCATATTTGCACCTGAGGTAACCAATCATTGACCACATGGGGAAACCTAACTAATTGGTACTTCAAAAACCTTTCATATATCCAATCACTCAATAAAATCACTGGCCCTATGGTATTTTACCGTCTAGAAAACATATTTTACATATCTTGCATGAGTTAGATCTAGATGAAAAAACCTAAATCATATATCACCCCTACTCCAAAATTGACTAGCATAAGGCTATCACATGTAGTGGTACCTTACCATCTAACTTATGTCATAGCACCCATGTTTTCACAAGTCTTATCACTACCTTACAAATATCTATAATATGAGTAATATACATGTCAAAAAGGCTAAATCTTAGCCTGAGATATATCCTCTCTAAGCCTATCAACCATAAGGCTAAGGCTCATCTCTCCTCTTGTACATCTGATACCCCTTAATCATCAGCATCCATCTTATCTAAAGTCTAAGAATAGCATGGACATCCTCTAGGGTGATACCCACCTTGATGGTATCTCCATCCACCACATATTTAAAAGTATTAGTCAATTTCTACCAGGATCCTAGAAACATGAACACAAGATTTATGCTTAGTGACACTCGACACATCTCCATAATAACTTGTAGACCTAGTGTGATTAACCTCACTTGGTCATCCACTGTCAATCACTCTAATAGGTCTGGGATATATAATACATCCACTAGTCTCTAGAATCTCAAACTCACCTATAACCATGAAACGATAAAAGATGTATTAAACCTCCATGTTACTAATAATCAAATACATTCTTATTAAATTTTAACAAAAATAAACCTAACCTTAATATATCCATTTTTTTTACTAATTTGACATATTTTTAGCCTACTTGTCCATTTCAATACTCAATCAGGTATTCTAGTCCTTTCAAGTACTATTTTGGCCTATTTCTTGCATTTTTATATTATTCTAGCCATTTAATCAAACACTAAGTTGACCAAATAGTCCTCAATTGACCATTTTGAATTAACAAACTAAGTTGATGAACACCTACTAATTTGGTAGTGTGGAATCAAAATTTTCAACCTATTAGGTCGACTGGGTCAACCTAGTTGGTTCAAGCTGCCGAATCTTTACTCTACTTGTAATAAATGCCTTGAACTTTCTTTACTCCAATTCCTTTCAAACCCATTTTCCATGTTGGCCTCTATTACTCTTAAAAACTATTTGGTGCTCATTTTAGTTTCTATAATTGGTATAATTCCCAAATTTATATAAAACACTCAATTTTAAACAAAATATTCAAAACAAGTTTGAAATTATCAGTTGCCTACCTATGTTGCACCTATTGTGGCTACTAGGAATCCATCTCGTCTCAGTGGTCATCTCCTCACTATATTAGATCTATTTCCTTTCATTTTTTCTCTCCAAGTTCTATTTTTCTCTCAAAAAAAGTCCAATAATAAGCAAATGACTTTATTTATAGCCTATTTAAACTTACTATTCATAATTATTTACCTTTCAAATATTTAGTGTCAGATTCTTTTTTTAGATCATATCTTTGTTTTTACTCACTCATTTATCAAACCATAAAAGTTTCTAGAATCATGACATCGTAGAGAATATTTTCCACTACTATATATCTATATTCCAAAAAAAATATTTTTTCACTCTTTTTTGCACTAATCTCTATAGGTTTGGCTAATGTTTTTCAAATTAGATGCCTTCATTTCTCTTGCAGTCTCCTTATTTATCTACAACACTAAGGTAAGTAAAGGTATGTGTTTTTCAATTTTGTCCTTTCATTTATCTTATTTTATCCTTACTAAATTTTACTTGGCATCAACAATATGTGTTATCATGTTCTATTCTCGAAGCACCCTCTCATGTTGCAATCACATGACACATGATGAGTTTCAATTGGGGCATATGTCTATGCATAATATTTTAAAAATTTTATCACTTAATAACATTATTTATATTGTAGTAACCCATTGAGTCTTAATCTCTCTAAGTGAATGACTTAATGGGTGCATTGGGAAAGGGGTGGGCATACCATTAGTGCTTTGTAGGATTGTTGTCCCTTTTGCCACTTGTTATATACACACTTGTCTCCTAAAAATCATATCGCTAAGATTGTTCTTCTCTATTTTACACTCCTTAATCATTTTCCACCTTTTTTCCCCCTTTCCCTATCCTAAATCCCCTTTCAACTATGTACAACATTAGGTCAATTGGGATGAACACGTACTATTATGGGTAAAATTCATTTAGGGTCTATGTCAACTCTTGGCAAACCTATCACATGGCCAATTGAATTTTTTATCATAATAGTACCAGGTCAATTGGGTTGACCCTATCAGCCAAAAATTTCAAAAGGGATTAGGGTTAAATCTACTTATATATATATATATATATATATATATATATATTCCCATTATTTTGAAAAGAGAACAAGTAAGAGTTATCGCACATCTGCTTATCCATCATTCTACTTGAGGATCAATCCTAAGGTTTCATATATTCTTTGGAGATACATATCTTATCTTGTGAGGAAGTCTTTTGGATGCATTGATAGGTTATGTATCCTAGAGATTATTTATCCTTGTCATCCTTACATACCACAACAACCTCTTACAAAGAACCTTGGCCAAGGGAAAAATTGAGGCTTGGCAGGTTCATCTTCAATGGTAAGTATTCCTAATTTTTTTCTTCCTTTGTAAGAGTAGATATATATGCATTTTTAATTCTCTTTCATGCATTAGGATTATGTATATATTGATGTGAGTAGATTTCTCTTATGCATATTTATTTTTGTTGTTTATTACACCCACTTTGTGGCACAAGCTTTTGTGAGAACTAGATTAGATTTTACTTGTTAATTTAGTGAATATGAAAACATAGGACTTAGTTAGGGTTATTGCATGATTATTATTGACTAAAGGCTTTGTAACCATCTCTATTATTATTTATTGTGATAAGAGATTCCCTAATTGGGTCTAGTAGATCCCCATATTGTTCATGTTCTTGATTATCTAATGTATCTCCAATTAGAATTATAAGTATGATCAATCTTCTTCGAGTTAGAATTGATTTATAGACATGATACATTTTTGATTGCATACATAAGGTACATTGGATTAGTTCTATGTTTTATATCAAATGGTTTGTGTGGAAGGTATCATTGGCATTTTCCTTGTTCAACATGAGGTGGTATAGTTGGATGGTATGGGTTATGTTATTTAGGATCAATATTCGAGGGCATATTTGTAAGGTATTGTTAATATTCCTCCTCTTCTAGACAATGGTCATACCCATAAGCATTATAAACTAACTCTTCATCAAAGGAGTGGTTATAGTCAACCCCATTATGTGTGTACATAGGTATGTTTAGGTTTATAATCTTTATTTTGAAATAGGTTTGGCTACTTGTAACTCATCTTTATTTGGTATATGGCTTTAATTTGAATAGAAATTCAAAATTAGTTTGAGGTAATTCATCTCCCATAAGTCAAAATATCAAATTAGAATATACCAATAAAAATACATTTTAATGTAAGTAATGCCAAAAAAAAGGATATGTGGATAAACTACTATTTCTAAAGGTGAACATAATTTTAAAGGTACAATGGTTTCAAGTGCAAATGTTAAAGGCTTGGATCTGGGAAACATTTAAATTTTGGTCTTTAATTGAAAGGCTAAGATCTTAGAAACTTGACTTAGACCTTTAGAACATTGTAACTTTGGAACCCTAAAATGTGTTAAAATTGAAACAAAGTTGGATTTAGACAATATCTAATGAAGATTAAAATAATATTAGACTTTTAAGTTATAAAAGGTGTTGACGTTGGTTGACTTTTGGGGTTGACGTTGGTTGACTTCAAAACATTTTCACTAGAATTCGAACTTGGCTTCAAAAAATTTATTTTTTTGTATTTGGTGTAGTTTGACTACAATCAAAACATGAATTTTAATTTTGGACTTGGTAATGAATAACGTGCATGGTAGAATGACATATTTTGAACAACAATTAAGATTCTAGTCTTGAATTGGTATTGGAATTAGATTTGTAAATTATCTTAGGTTTGGAATAAAATGGATAGCATATCAATAATGTTTAAAAAAAATTAGAACTTTGGTCTTGAACTGGTTTGATGTTGAAAGTTTGGATTAGGATAAGACTTTGGTTCAAATTATATAGTCCAATGGTGTTGTTTAGACAAGAAAGGTATGTATTTGGACCAAGTTTGACATGTCACTTTTTTTTTACCCAAAATTTTGAAAGTGTAATGCCTCATTATGTGTGTATAAAATGGTTTGGAATTAAACTTAGTTTATTTCATTTGGTTTCAAGTATAAACAAAAAAAGCAATCAAGTAACAACACACAAACATTCCAAGGTAATTCTAGTAACCAACATGGATTTATATAACACTCATTTGATTCTTCAATTTACTTTCCTTAATAGAGGTTTATTAAATTTAAGATTATTTAAAGAATTTATTATAATTATCAATGATTTTTTAATCCCACCCTACTATCAATATATTTTTATGAGTAAGGAAATCAATGGGGTTGTTACCTTTGTACCCCTGTATCAAAAAATGTTTCACCGTAAAAGAAAGCCTTAAAAAAATTTATTTGGATTTATATATGGTCCCAATATACCTTTTAGTATATGGGCACAAAAAATTGTCAATTGGATGTCAACATTTAACATAATATCCATCAAAGGGTATAGTCCCTTCATGACCACTTCATTCATAAGATTTTAGTGAAGTGCTATTAGAAAAATTAAGCTCCAAAGGGAATTTCAGCTAAGATACCACTAACATACCCTGAATTTGTATACCCCATTAGATAATGGGGTTGGTAGGATACTATGATGTGATTTCCTAGTTAATTCACCCATAAGACTTGCAGGAAGGTGATGAACTCCACCCTACATAGTCAAAAGAAAAATAAGGGTATAAGACAAATTAAAATTTACATTTCTAGGTTACCCAAAGGGGAGAGCATACATGCCAATAATCCCCACAAGACACTCAACAAATAAGAATCAAAAAAATGGAAAAGAAAATAACTTTGAAATTAAACAAATTTTTATTATAACCCAAAAAAAAATGTGAATTTGTTTTCAGTCCAAATTTAGATGCGTAGAAAATAAATTTGTTTTTCTTAGAATCTAAAATCACTTTTTTTTTTCAAGGTCCATTCAGACAATTTATTAGAAGTTTTAAAAAAATATTTTTAAGCTAGAAAGGATCTTGAAAAAATGTTTATTTAAGTCTTAGACTTTACCACATAATGATTTTGTAGTTTCATAGGATGATTTCGTTGATTTTATCTTTGAATTTGATGTTATACATAAAACACAATTACATTAAAAAATGACACAAAAAGTATTTCATGAATTTCAAAATTATTTTGATGATATGATATTTACCTATACAAAAGACACAAGAATAATGATAAATTATTTCATTCTAGTGAATGTGATTTTGTTAAAGTTTCCTTAGATGTTGTTATTTTGTAAACAACAATCAAAACATGAAAATAGAGACACAGAGGTAGGAAAAACTTAAATAGAAGACCAATAAAATATAAAATAATATGTATGATCCATCAAAATCTTTATTAGTGAGGAGATGAAAGAATATAAATGTTTTTTCTGCTACCAACAATAATTTTCCAAAGTTAGTTTTGATATTATAGTTTTAACTTACATAGACCAATAGAAAATGATTTCACTGATGTTGACCAAAGTTTTATGAACCTGGACCTTGATTTTACTTATATAGGTGCTGATTTTTCTATTTTTCATTAAACATAGTTAGAACATAAAATGACATAGAAAGGATTTCATAAATTGCAAAATGATTTCACTTCAATGAAAATTATTTCGATGCAATTTATACTAATTATGTAATTTAATATAAAAAAGAGAAAAAGGATAAAATAGTTACACCACTATTAAAGATTATTTCCATAAATATAGCTTCAATTTTGTAATTAATACCTGAATGTAATAGATTTAAGACACAAATAATGATTTTGCTACTGCAAGCAATGATTCATTAAAATTAGTTCTGATTTCATAGTTACATACTAATGAATTCACTATTTGTTCTAGGATTTAAATTAATGTATTTTTGAAAAAATAATTTTGAAATAAATTTACTACAAGGTTAATTTTAATAATTATAAGAATGTAAATGGTCTATAAGAGCTTGTGGGGTGTGTCAACTCCCTTGTGTCCCATCGAGAATACCATTATATAGATTAGAAATCTAAAAGAGGTTAGCTAATTTTTCAATGAATGAAATCAAAACAAACCTAAATAATTATAATCCTAATCCTAATCCCTAAGTTTATCTATATGGAAAACAAATAAAAAATGTAAATTATAAGATAAGAACCACGTTTATACCTCATTATAATATTTTCTTGAGAACTAGTTTGAAGAGGTTTAGCTCAGCTTATAGGATATGAATATTTTTCAAATATTTTATTTCACATGTGGGAAACATATCTCCTTATCTACACTTTATTTTTGGCTTGGCTTGACATTATAATTGGCTGAACATCCTTGTATAATTAAATAGATTAAGTTTTCAAGAAAAAGCTTTTCATAATGATCAAAAGCCTTTCTATTTATAGACTATTGGAATGTTTATGAACCATTGATCTAAGATTAGTATCAAGGGTGGAGGATGCATCTTCAAATTCATCAATTCACACATGGAGTATGGAAGGTATGTTGGAATAAAAATGTAGTACTTGATCTTCTTGGAGTGTGTAAGAGGGGTGTAAGAGAAAGAGTGTGTAAGAAAACTATAAGAGATGTAAGAATGTGTGTAAGTGTCTTTTTGCATAAGGCAGGTTTTCTAGGATTTTGGGGTGGTTAGTATTGGTCATACTATATAAGACAGAAATGTTTATAGATGCATATTGGAATTCTCCAAACATTTCAAGACCAAACAAGGAAGTAAATAAACCCCAACAGTCTAAAGATCCATGCTTTACTTCTTTACAACCTCTGTCACAGACTACAACAGAAAGGTTAAGTGGTACAGCCCAGTTACAAAAGGGACATATCGAGACAGTCGAGGTTCCATCTAAATGGAAACTTGATTGGCTTAAACATGTCTCTCCCAGAATGAAAAGCCAAGCCACTATCCATCAAAGTGACGGCAGATCTGTAAATATCTTACCTAGATCCTTGTCCATGCATTCTTCTCATCTTTCTCCTTCCAGACCATCTACGTCCTCATCTCGTAGATCGGTAAAGATTGGTCATATCCTAATTGAAGATGAAGAGGTAAATCCTGGCAATGATTTACCCCCAACACTAATGAGTCTTCCCAGAGAAGACAGCCTTGAGTTCTACACAGAAGAAACAGTTACTCTATATAGAGGTGGAAGATGGCTGCCGCCAAAAGGTGTCCACAGACAACCAGCAGGAACAATGCAGTACTTCTCAGCTACATATGATAATCCCTCTAATGAGTTCCGATAGAGAAATTATGTATCTAGATTCAATTCTCATTTCTCTAAAAATTTTGATGATCTGTGTAGAGATGTCCTATCCATTAAGGATACTGTAAAAAATATCCAGAAAAAAGTAGATTCCATAGATTCAAAGATTGATAGCTTAGAAGATAGTCTTAGTTGGCTATCCAAAGAAGACCAAAAGGCCGAATCCTCATCCAAACCTCTTTGTTCAGTATCTCTTGGCCCATCTTTCAAAACAATCAAAAAGTCACCCAGCCATTCCCTTATGCAACGCACTCATGTCCATTTGCAGCCTTGGTACCTTAATATTGATGACCTATTAAATCCTTTAGATGAAATCACTGCCTGGTGCAATACCATGCAAGTTCTTGTCATACAGGCCCATCTTGACCAAGTAGGTAGCACTTGCTTTGCAGTAAAGTTTTTATGGGGAATTACAAGTCTTTGGTGGCAAGCTATCCCAGAAGCTCAGCAATACGAGCGTGTACATAACCAGCCAGATTCTTTGAATGCATTATTTAGATTATTGACTGATGAGTTTGCTCCACCTGTCGGCAATAGAGAAATAGAATCCCAGAAATGGTTGCTAAAAATGGAGCTTTGTGATCTTAAGCAATTTGATGCTTTTGCCAAACAGTTTAGAAAGCTTGCATATGAAAGCCGCTGTTCCACATCTACCGAAGTCAAGTTAAAATTCCTGCATGCTATGCCCTATAATCTGATAGACAGAGTCCTCTCTTATATTGACCTGAAAGGCCTTGCGATCGAAGATCTAGCCCTCTCAGATGTGATTGACTTTGCCCAGCAAAATATTATGACTTTAGTCTCTGAGACTAAGTCCATGCAGAAATTAAGCAAGCACCAAGCATCCCAAATCACTCCAGTTTTCCCTGAAACAGCCCCATTTGGCTGTCGCCCATATGTACAACCTCGCCGACACCAGAAGCAGCGTTGCCGGCAACTTTCATATAAGAGTCGCTCCTTCCCTAAAAAGCATTCTTACACACCTCCTCATCGTTTCTTTAAGAAATGCCATACAGCACGTCCTCCTTCCAAGAAGCCAATTTTCTATATCTGTCGCAAACCTGGCCATATTGCTCCTAACTGCTCCTGCAAAAATTCCACAGTTAAAGCTGTATTTTCCTCCGTCGCAACAGCGTGGTGGGATATTGTTGATGCAGATGAAGATCTTTATCTTCAAGATGATATATATGAACCAAATCTCGAAGATCTTCCAGATGAAGCATCAGATGATGAACAAGATGCAGTCGAGCTAGACTCTCTTGCTGATGATCTTGAGCAACCAATGTCAAATATGCAAAGAGGATCACGACAGTACAGGCCACAAGAACATGACTGGTCTAGTTTGTCCTATGAAGCATATGGACCCTGGTCACGAAACCACCATGAAGTTCCAGAGAGACCTGAGAAGCCCAGAGGAAGAGGATTTTCCAAAGGAGAATCATCCAGAGGGAGACAACCCTCTCAGCCGAGACAACCTCCGACGATGCACACACCACAGCACCCTCCTGTGCATTATCCAAGTACATTCAAGCCAAGCGACTCCTGGATCAAAAACAAGTTCACCAATAGAGAACCGCCTAAAGAAATCAGAGAGCCCATTTGGGAACAAATCATGCCTGCAGAAGAACCTGTTTTAGCAGCAGACCGTCGATGGGATGATGGCTATGAAGAGGATGAACTCGGTAGTATCTTTTACTCCGACCAAGATTACTGTCCTGGTGAATGCAGTAATCAAATTGAAGAAGTAGAACCAGAACCTGAAGAAGAAGTCTACACAGAGCCTATCATTGTGTAAGATCCAGGAAGACAAAAGTTGGTATGTACCTGCATTCATTCTCTGGAATTACCACAGCCTGCTTATTTGAACCATTTAATTAATGGTAGATTTGCTCAATTTTTCACCTTAGAAATAAATGGCAGACTTATTGATGCACAAGTAGACACAGGAGCTTCTTTATCTTTTGATAAACCTCAACTCATCAGTGACTGGAAGACACTTGATGATAATCTTGCTTACAAGAGCATAGACATCCAGGGGAATAGTTTCATATGTAAACAGTACAAACATCAGCAACCCCTGTGTATTCAAAATAAAATCTTCCATTGTGATTTCTTTGCTTTAGAGAAGATGCCCATTGATATCCTTTTAGGAGGATCTTTCATAGACAGATATACTCCCTATGGTGCTACTGCAAAAAGTATCATGTTCACCATAGAGAATGAAAGGCTTAGAATACCCAAGCTTATCTATGCCACAGAACAGTTTCCAAGTGCCATGACTCAAAGCCCTGAGATAATCCCTGCTGAGATTTTAGAAATAGGTGAAAGGATCAAGTCCTCTATCTGTTCAGAGAATCCCCAACAGTTTTGGTCCAAAGCTATGCCCGAGATGGAAATAAAAATCTTAGAAGGCAAGCACATGAAAATTGGGAAAAGGATTCCCATCCTAGCATAGGATTATGATGATATGGAAGCACAGATCAAAGATCTGGAAGCTAATGGTTTCATAGAAAAATCTACCTCTCCTTATTGCTGTTATGCCTTCATGGTTAACAAGTACTCAGAACAGAAAAGAGGTAAGAAAAGAATGGTCATCAACTATCGACCATTAAATGCTATCACAGAACCATACCCATATCCCATTCCTGATAAAAGCTATTTGCCAGAAAAGGTTACAGCCTGTAAATATTTCTCACAGTTTGACTGCAAATCGGGTTTTTATCAGATAAGAGTCAAAGAAGAAGATAGAGCCAAGACAGCTTTCTGCTGCCCCTTTGGCCACTTTCAATGGACTGTCATGCCTTTCGGCTTAATGAATGTGCCAGCATACTACCAGGCGCACATGGATAAAATTTTTGGAGGCACTTCTCAATTTTTGTGTGTATATATAGATGATATTCTTATTTTCAGTAATTCTTTAGATGAGCATGCTACTCATCTCTACACATTCTTTCAGCTGGCTTCAAATGCAGGAATAGTCCTCTCAGAGACAAAGATTTAGTTATGTACAACTGAATGCAATTTCCTCAGAATGGTGATCTGAGATTCCAAAATGCAAATCTAGCCTCACATCAAGGAAAAGGTTATCGGTTTCCCTGAGCAACTTGATAAACCAAAGTTTCAAGCATTTTTGGGATTATTGAATTATTTAAACAGTTTTTATCCTAACGCTGGTGAAGACAGATTTCTCTTGCAAGAGCTTGTCCAAAAGAAGAAAGCATTCTGTTGGGAAAAACAACATACTGATGCAGTCTAGAAGATCAAAGCCAAGGTTGTTGCCTTGCCATAATTGCATATCCCAAAATCCCAGAACATGAAAGTTTATACCGATGCCTCAGACCTCTCATGGGGAGGAGTACTTGTTTGCCTTGTAAATAATATTGAATATGTTTGTGAATTTGCTAGTGGATTTTTTAGCTCAGATGTACTAAAATGGATCTCCTCTGATAAAGAGATCTATGTTGTTAAAAAATGCTTAGAGAAGTTTATGCTTAAACTTCTGCATCTGCCACATTTTATTGTTGTAACCGATTGCACTAGATTTCTGACCTTTAGAGAAAAAGATCATGGTCGGAAAGATGGTCATGGGAAATATGTCCGATGGCAAGCATTTTTCAACCAGTTTAAATTTTCAGCAGAGCATATTATAGGTAAAAATAATGTAGTCACAAATTGGATCAGCCGGAATCCTCCAGCCACTCTCATGCATCAGCGTGCACCTGGATTCAATCTTACCAGGATATTAAATCAAGCATTCGATTCTCTGAATGTCTTGATCCAAGAACAAATTCTTAGAGAAGGCATGCATCCCTAATTTACGAGGATTTCTTATGCAGCAGCGCAAGACCTACAAATGTCTGCAGCAGTGACGATCCAAGCAAACTACAGACAAAATTTTGGAGTCATAACAATAGAAAGACTCAATAGTGAATTTCTCTACAACCAATTCACTGAGCTATTGAAACGACCACTATGGATGTGGCGTATCTGAATCAGATCGGCATTCAATGAACACCTGTACTGTTGGATAGCACGGCATGGCCCGCACCGCATACATGAAGAAATTAATCATGACCAAGACACGGTAGTGCATACAATAATTCGCCGACAGCTTGAATGGGAATCTCATTTCCACTGCACTCCGCACCATATGCCATGTGACACAGGAAATTGCCGACATTGGTACCTACAAAGCACATTCCAGATAAGGTGCATTTTTCGACCTATATCCGAAGATGACTTAGAAGACGAAGTGGAAGACATGTTGGGCCCACAACCCATGATTCCTTCATCACCATCATCATCATCATCATGTGGATCCAACGCCTCGAATAGCATCTCACTGTAGACTTGCTTTCCAGCTGTAAAGCATGATGGGATTGACACCGCCTTGCTAGCGAGCAGGCAGGACCGCCCAAAGATTGCTATAAATAAGCCTCTCCGCCTTAGTAGTTGCATCAAAAAAATTTCATTGTGAAAATCTAGTAGCCTTGTAAAAGAGTATGCTCTTCACTTGCCCTTTTCGAAGGATCCTGTGAATCAGAAATTGGAACAAGGATATTGTAATAAGTTTGTAATAGTTTTTGAGTGAGAAATAGTGAAGCCGTAGCCATTCGGCCCCTGCCTACTATCGCAAGTTTCTGCTAAATTAAAGCTGTAAGCTGTGGGACAAAGAGGCGTCTACTGACGATAAAAAGATCCTGACATAGAAGTTACAGAAGAAAATCTTGAAAAAGAAACCAGTACGTTCAAACCACCGGCTATTAAGGCTTTTAGTGTGTATAAAAAGTCTAAATTAGTTAAGTCTAAATTTTTATATACATCCACTTATCTATCATTTGTTAAACCCAGAATCAAGTCTGTCAAATTAACCCTCTGTTATAAACCCAAGAAAACTTATCAAACAAATTTACTCTCTCTGTTACTTGAAAAAGAAATCACTTATATCAGGTCACATGAAGATGTGAAATTTGTTCATTTCGGTTTAATCAGAATACATATTAGACCCTTGATTCCTAGTAATATAAAGCCAGTATTGTATTTAGCCTTGTGTGACCGTCGCCAAGTTAGTTTCAAACATTCCTGTCAATTATCTAGCCTTGGTCGACTTAATGATGATACTATTTGTTTTGAGTTTTGTCCTAACCTTTCTGTTGCAGTCTGTGACAGAGGTTGTAAAGAAGTAAAGCATGGATCTTTAGACTGTTGGGGTTTATTTACTTCCTTGTTTGGTCTTGAAATGTTTGGAGAATTCCAATATGCATCTATAAACATTTTTGTCTTATATAGTATGACCAATACTAACCACCCCAAAATCCTAGAAAACCTGCCTTATGCAAAAAGGTTAAGTGGTACAGTCTAGTTACAAAAGGGACATATCGAGACAGTCGAGGTTCCATCTGAATGGAAACTTGATTGGCTTAAACATGTCTCTCCCAGAATGAAAAGCCAAGCCACTGTCCATCAAAGTGACGGCAGATCTGTAAATATCTTACCCAGATCCTTGTCCATGCATTCTTCTCATCTTTCTCCTTCCAGACCATCTACGTCCTCATCTCGTAGATCGGTAAAGACTGGTCATATCCTAATTGAAGATGAAGAGGTAAATCCCGGCAATGATTTACCCCCAACACTAATGAGTCTTCCCAGAGAAGACAGCCTTGAGTTCTACATAGAAGAAACAGTTACTCTATATAGAGGTGGAAGATGGCCGCCGCCAAAAGGTGTCCATAGACAACCAGCAGGAACAATGCATTACTTCTCAGCTGCATATGATAATCCCTCTAATGAGTTCCGACAGAGAAATTATGTATCTAGATTCAATTCTCATTTCTCTAAAAATTTTGATGATCTGTGTAGAGATGTCCTATCCATTAAGGATACTGTAAATAATATCCAGAAAAAAGTAGATTCCATAGATTCAAAGATTGATAGCTTAGAAGATAGTCTTAGTTGCCTATCCAAAGAAGACCAAAAGGCCGAATCCTCATCCAAACCTCTTTGTTCAGTATCTCTTGGCCCTTCTTTCAAAACAATCAAAAAGTCACCCAGCCATTCCCTTATGCAACGCACTCATGTCCATTTGCAGCCTTGGTACCTTAATATTGATGACCTGTTAAATCCTTTAGATGAAATCACTACCTGGTGCAATACCATGCGAGTTCTTGTCATACAGGCCCATCTTGACCAAGTAGGCAGCACTTGCTTTGCAGTAAAGTTTTTATGGGGAATTACAAGTCTTTGGTGGCAAGCTATCCCAGAAGCTCAGCAATACGAGCATGTACATAATCAACTAGATTCTTTGAATGCATTATTTAGATTATTGATTGATGAGTTTGCTCCACCTGTCGGCAATAGAGAAATAGAATCCAAGAAATGGTTGCTAAAAATGGAGCTTTGTGATCTTAAGCAATTTGATGCTTTTGCCAAACAGTTTAGAAAGCTTGCATATGAAAGCCGCTGTTCCACATCTACCAAAGTTAAGTTAAAATTCTTGCATGCTATGCCCTATAATCTGATAAACAGAGTCCTCTCTTATATTGACCTGAAAGGCCTTGCGATCGAAGATCTAGCCCTCTCAGATGTGATTGACTTTGCCCAGCAAAATATTATGACTTTAGTCTCTGAGACTAAGTCCATGCAGAAATTAAGCAAGCACCAAGCATCCCAAATCGCTCCAGTTTTCCTTGAAACAACCCCATTTGGCTGTCGCCCATATGTACAACCTCGCCGACACCAGAAGCAGCGTCTCCTGCAACTTTCCTATAAGCGTCGCTCCTTCCCTAAAAAGCATTCTTACGCACCTCCTCATCGTTTCCTTAAGAAACGCCATATAGCACGTCCTCCTTCCAAGAAGCCAATTTGCTATATCTGTCGCAAACCTGGCCATATTGCTCCTAACTGCTCCTACAAAAATCCCACAGTTAAAGCTGTATTTTCCTCCGCCGCAGCAGCGTGGTGGGATATTGTTGATGCAGATGAAGATCTTTATCTTCAAGATGATATATATGAACCAACTCTCGAAGATCTTCCAGATGAAGCATCAGATGATGAACAAGATGCAATCGAGCTAGACTCTCTTGTCGATGATCTTGAGCAACCAATGTCAAATATGCAAAGAGAATCACGACAGTACAGGCCATGAGAACATGACTGGTCTAGTCTGTCCTATGAAGAATATGGACCCTGGTCACGAAACCACCATGAAGTTCCAGAGAGACCAGAGAAGCCCAGAGGAAGAGGATTTTCTAGAGGAGAATCATCTAGAGGGAGACAAGCCTCTTAGCTGAGACAACCTCCGATGATGCACAGACCACAGCACCCTCCTGTGCATTATCCAAGTACATTCAAGCCAAGCGACTCTTGGATCAAAAACAAGTTCACCAATAGAGAGCCACCTAAAAAAAAATAAGAGAGCCCATTTGGGAACAAATCATGCCTGCAGAAGAACCTGTTTTAGCAGCAGACCCTCGATGGGATGATGGCTATGAAGAGGATGAAGTCAGTCGTATCTTTTACTCCAACCAAGATTACTGTCCTGGTGAATGCAGTAATCAAATTGAAGAAGCAGAACCAGAACCTGAAGAAGAAGTCTACACAGAGCCTATCATTGTGCAAGATCTAGGAAGACAAAAGTTGGTATGTACCAGCATTCGTTCTCTGGAATTACCACAGCCTGCCTATTTGAACCATTTAATTAATGGTAGATTTGCTCAGTTTTTCACCTTAGAAATAAATGGCAGACTTATTGATGCACAAGTAGACACAGGAGCTTCTTTATCTTTTGATAAACCTCAACTCATCAGTGACTGGAAGACACTTGATGATAATCTTGCTTACAAGAGCATAGACATCCAGGGGAATAGTTTCATATGTAAACAGTACAAACATCAGCAACCCCTGCGTATTCAAAATAAAATCTTCCATTGTGATTTCTTTGCTTTAGAGAAGATGCCCATTGATATCTTTTTAGGAGGATCTTTCATAGACAGATATACTCCCTATGGTGCTACTGCAAAAAGTATCGTGTTCACCATAGAGAACGAAAGGCTTAGAATACCCAGGCTTATCTATGCCACAGAACAGTTTCCAAGTGCCATGACTCAAAGCCCTGAGATAATCCCTGCTAAGATTTTAGAAATAGGTGAAAGGATCAAGTCCTCTATCTGTTCGGAGAATCCCCAATAGTTTTGGTCCAAAGCTATGCCTGAGATGGAAATAAAAATCTTAGAAGGCAAGCACATGAAAATTGGGAAAAGGATTCCCATCCCAACACAGGATTATGATGATATGGAAGCACAGATCAAAGATCTAGAAGCTAATGGTTTCATAGAAAAATCTACCTCTCCTTATTGTTGTTATGCCTTCATGGTTAACAAGCACTCAGAACAGAAAAGAGGTAAGAAAAGAATGGTCATCAACTATCGACCATTAAATGCTATCACAGAACCATACCCATATCCCATTCCTGATAAAAGCTATTTGCTAGAAAAGGTTGCACCTGTAAATATTTCTCACAGTTTGACTGCAAATCAGGTTTTTATCAGATAAGAGTCAAAGAAGAAGATAGAGCCAAGACAGCTTTCAGCTGCCCCTTTGGCCACTTTCAATGGACTGTCATGCCTTTCGGCTTAATGAATGCGCCAGCATACTACCAGGCGCACATGGATAAAATTTTTGGAGGCACTTCTCAATTTTTGTGTGTATATATAGATGATATTCTTATTTTCAGTAATTCTTTAAATGAGCATGCTACTCATCTCTCCACATTCTTTCAGCTGGCTTCAAATGCAGGAATAGTCCTCTTAGAGACAAAGATTTAGTTATGTACAATTGAATGCAATTTCCTCGGAATGGTGATCTGAGATTCCAAACTGCAAATCCAGCCTCACATCAAGGAAAAGGTTATCGGTTTCCCTGAGCAACTTGATAAACCAAAGTTGCAAGCGTTTTTGGGATTATTGAATTATTTAAACAGTTTTTATCCTGACACTTGTGAAGACACATTTCTCTTGCAAGAGCTTCTCCAAAAGAAGAAAGCATTCCGTTGGGAAAAACAACATACTGATGCAGTCCAGAAGATCAAAGCCAAGGTTGTTGCCTTGCCAGAACTACATATCCCAAAATCCCAGAACATGAAAGTTTATACCGATGCCTCAGACCTCTCATGGGGAGGAGTACTTGTTTGCCTTGTAAATAATATTGAATATGTTTGTGAATTTGCTAGTGGAGTTTTTAGCTCAGATGTACTGAAATGGATCTCCTCTGATAAAGAGATCTATACTGTTAAAAAATGCTTAGAGAAGTTTATGCTTAAACTTCTGCATCTACCACATTTTATTGTTGTAACCGATTGCACTAGATTTCTGACCTTTAGAGAAAAAGATCATGGTCGGAAAGATGGTCGCAAGAAATATGTCCGATGGAAATCATTTTTCAACCAGTTTAAATTTTCAGTAGAGCATATTATAGGTAAAAATAATGTAGTCGCATATTGGCTCAGCCAAAATCCTCCAGCCACTCTCATGCATCAGCATGCACCTGGATTCAATCTTACCAGGATATTAAATCAAGCATTCGATTCTCTGAATGTTTTAATCCAAGAACAAATTCTTAGAGAAGGCATGCATCCCTGATTTATGAGGATTTCTTATGCAGCAGCAGAAGACCTACAAATATCTGCAGCAGTGACGATCCAAGCAAACTGTAGACAGAATTCTAGAGTCATCACAATAGAAAGACTCAATAGTGAATTTCTCTACAACCAATTCACTGAGCTATTGAAACGACCACTATGGACGTGGCATATCCGAATCAGATCGGCATTCAATGAACACCTGTACCGTTGGATAGCACGGCATGGCCCACACCACATACATGAAGAAATTAATCATGACCAAGACACGGTAGAGTATACAATAATTCGCCGACAGCTTGAATGGGAATCTCATTTCCACTGCACTCCGCGCCATATGCCATGTGACACAGGAAATTGCCGACATTGGTACCTACAAAGCACATTCTAGATAAGGTGCCTTTCTCAACCTATATCTGAAGATGACTTAGAAGATGAAGCGGAAGACATGTTGGGCCCACAACCCATGATTCCTTCATCACCATCATCATCATGTGGATCCAATGCCTCGAATAGCATCTCACTGTAGACTTGTTTTCCAGCTGTAAAGCATGATGGGATTGACACCGCCTTGCCAACGAGCAGGTAGGCCTGCCCAAAGATTGCTATAAATAAGCCTCTCCACCTTAGTAGTTGCATCAAAAAAATTTCATTGTGAAAATCTAGTAGCCTTGTAAAAGAGTATGCTCTTCACTTGCCCTTTTCGAAGGATCATGTGAATCAGAAATTGGAACAAGGATATTGTAATAAGTTTGTAATAAATTTTTAGTGAGAAATAGTGAAGCCGTAGCCATTCAGCCCCTGCCTACTATTGCAGGTTTCTACTAAATTAAAGCTGTACGCTGTGGGACAAAGAGGCGTCTACTAACGATAAAAAGATTGGTCATGTCATAAGATACTTTACCCACACTCCATTTCATTCCATTGACTTTCCATTAGGACATCATATATGTGAGGCAATAATTCAATTTTTATTTTAGGAAAATACAGAATTCTAAATTCATTTAATTTTCCATTATAAGAATGATTAGTCTAATTAGCAAATGTGATTAATTATAAATTATAAGTATGATGCAACTATAATGTTATTTTATTAATAAAATATTCATTTAATTATTATGTAATAACACTTGCAAAGGGTTAATTTGATTCAAAATGTACTTGATATGATTAATGATGCAATAAAATTCATTGCCCTAATTAGGGATATGTCAATATGATTTTGGGTTAAAACAATAATTGTATGGTTAAATTAGTCACATTGGTTATTTTAGGTTAAATTTGAATGTGGTTATAAAAATTCTCTCTTAATTATGTTTTAGACATGAAAGTGATTAACATTAATTATCTACACAAATATGTGATGGCTCTAAAAGAATAATATTTTGAATAGGAATGGATATATAATTTGCAATGGTAAAAATAAGATCTGGTAAAATCTCATCGACTAGTGGTGGTTTGACTAAAGGAATAGAACTATCCATAAATTGAAGTAGGAGGAGAGACTATAATATTATCTAAAAAGACAATAAGAATAGGAGGAGTGATATAATTTTCAACAAGATCTCTTAAAAGACATTGAAGAGTGCTCCAAATAATGCAAGCACACTATGTGTGCTCCACATGGTGGTGTAGATCTCATGAAATATACATCAATAAGTGACCATATAAAAAGAGTTATCCAAGTCATTATATTAACTTGGGTCAGTGGGATTAGGAACCTATCCATATTTAAATAGGATAAAGTCCATTTACATGAGTAAACATTCCATATACATTTGCCAAGGAGCATAGTTATCTCCAAGAAGAACCACTAGAGTAGAAATAGTTATCATCATCTAGAATCTCCCAAGTAGAGATATGTAAGTTTACATGATCATAAATAACCATTCATGTTCAATGTGATAGACGTTCAAATTAAAATATGTCTAAATAAATAATCTATGCAATAATCACCAAATTCTTTAAATATTTCATAGGCTGGAAATTCATAATTGATGTGTATGTAATCAACACATTCAAGTGCATATACAATTATCACAAATATAAAATAAACACAGGTATGGAAAAGATAAGAATAAATGTATGCCCCTACTAAAATCATAGATGATCAAATATACAAGGATTTAGAATAACGTAAATGTTTAGAATAACGTAAATGTATAGAATAACATAAATGACATAAGCATTGACATGTCGGCTAAAAATCCTTGTGAAAGTCCCTAGCAGGAAGCATAGATTGACCCATTTAAATGTGTGTTCATTGTCCCAATAATATGGTGATATAGGTGATTTAACTATGATACTAGATCTTAGAGTGTGATCTAGCTATATCACACCATGCGATACATGGTTAGGTCTTGTCACTTCATGGCTAATAGAGTGGACCTATCTTCTATTGTTTATAGTTGTGAGATGTTATTTTCTTTTCATAAAATTTTGATCTGACAGGAGCATGTGCTCATATTAATCCATATTTTGAGTAGGGAATCCTAATAGATTAGGAAGAATCACATTTGGTGGGGGTGGTCTATTGGCCTCTTTAATTTTATTAATAGATGTTCCCTAGGCAGTACACCTTTTGCCATGATATGACCAAAGCATCTTTTGCTTTTGTCACTTTCCCTAGTTGGATGGGGTTGTCATCCAACAAACCTAGATTCCTTGTTGTCTTTCACTAGTTACTTCCTGACATGGTTGAAAATTTCTTCCAACTCCTTATATATAGTGGTTTGGGATTGATGCACTACCATAAGCGTTTCAGTGTTTTGGAGCAAAAAGAGTCTATAGTCTGAAAGTATTAGAAAATTTGCATAGAGTCTTTGTTTCAGAAAAATACCTAGCTTAAGGTCTAATATTCTTCAAACTATTTATCTTTTTGTGTTGTGCATAGCCTATGAAACCAAATCTAGGGTTATAATTTTTGATCATGAAGAGTCAACAATATTATGACTATGTATGGCTAAAATCTTGTTGGACTATGTTGATTATGTAAATGTGTTCTTTCTCATAATATATTCATACTTGGCTTTGTGATTTCACATATTTGGTTACATATTTTCGTAATCAACACTTTTTCAAATTTACATAGATTTTCATAACAATTATAATACCATTCTCAATTACCTTAAGTGTTTCTCTTTAGTTTTACTAAAATGAAAATATCATCAAAATAACAACCATAAACTTACCAATGTAATCTTATAGTAATATGTTCATCACCCTCATTAATGTGTTGGGTGCATTAGATAATCTAAATTGAATCACCATCCACTCACATAAACCATCTCTAATATTGTATGTTATTTTACATACATCTCTTTCACAAATTCAAAAATAATAAAAACCACTCCTTAGATTAGTCTTGGTAAAATAGGTTTTTCTTACAAGGACATCTATCATATCATCTAAATGAGGTATATGAAATGTATACTCGATTCTAATTTTATTGATTGATCTATTATACACACACATCCTCCACCCTCCACCTTTCTTTGAAATTTTCAATGCTAGTGTTGCATATGGACCATGTTCTCCCTTACTACACCCTTTTTCACTAATTCAATAACCTACTTATTCAATTCTATATGTTCTATTCGACTCATCCTATAAGCTACTTGATTAGGTAGAGTTGATCCTAGAATAAAATATATATGATGTTGAATATCTCTCTTTGGTGGTAAACCATTTGGTAACTCATTAGGGATAACACCTGCATATTCTTTCAATAGTACTATTAATTCTACAAGTATTTGAACCACTTTTGTGTCTTCTTTATTCGTTATTAATGCATAACAACATGTTATCTTCATGTCTTTGATAATTATTTTGTATAAAACATGCTTTTAGTTTACCCTTCTTATTTAGAAAGTAACAAAAATACATTCATACCACTTTTAAAGAAAGAATATGTGTTCTTTTCTCCATCATGAATTGCTTTTCTATCCAACTATCATGGCCTTGCCAATATCACATGGCATGCATCCATTGGTATAACAACCAACCAAATTTAATTTTTTTATATTTTTCTTATAAAAAACTTGATTAATAACTTTTTATCTACTATAACCTCATTTTATTTTTTAAACCATGAAATTTGATAAGGATTATAATACTTTTCACACTACAAACTTGGTTTCTCAATCATGTTCTTATAAACCATAGTTTTATAGCTACCACCATCTATAATTACTTTGAATATCTTACCATCTAAAGTACACGTTTTTCAAAAAATATTTTCTCATAGTCATGCATCACTATTTTATTTATTTTGCACATGATCTTCGCTTAGAGAAAGCATTGTTCTTTCCATCAGGAGATTTTCTCCAATATCTACTATTGTAACTTTAATATTTTTATCTTTTATCTTAGGCTCAACTAAATTCACTCTTAAGCAACCCTCTTACCTCTTTTTTTATGTTGGTAGTGCAAACACTCAAACACTTTATGTCCTTATTCTCCACATTTGTATCAAATATAAGATTTGTGTTGATTAGGAAACCATCCTCTGCCACCACCATAGCCTCATTATCTATAAAATCATTTTCTTTTTTATTGTTATTGAAACCCTTTTTGATTATCTTCTTTTATTTATGAACTATGTGATAATTCTCCTATAGTGGTATTAAACCCACCTCTATTTGTATTGAATCCACCTCATCCCATTCTTGGATAAGATTTTGCTCCTCTTTGCCCAATAAATGTTATTTTGAAACTTTATCTATTTTATTTTTCTTATGTCTTCAAAGTTAATTGATAATCCTCCTTTATGACATGTATTATATGCATGTTTAATTTAATTTGCATAGAAATTTTTTAACTATTTACATACCATATGTCCATCTATGCTTTTGTTTCATCATGCTCCACTTATATAAAAAGATTGTAAAATTCATCTATATATTGTTTTATACTATGATCTTTTTGACTTATGTTTTGGAATCTTTTGTATAAGTTTTTTGCATAATCCATATGAAAAATATTATCTCTTTACCTTTTCTCTATCATTTTTTTAATTGATCCCACCAAATCCTTCCATGACTCTTCAATTTCATACATGCAAAATTTACCTTATTACCTTCTCTCATATCTCTCCAATAAAAAAAAATCTCCATATTGTTCATCCAATCCATCAACTCCTCTAGTTTTAAACTTCCTCTATAATTTGGAATGTCAACCTTGATTCCTTCATCCCTTACCTCTTAAATCTCTAACCATGATCTCTTCCATTGATGACAGATATTCACATTGTTCCTCCTCTTGCAAAGTTTCTTTTTCATAATTTGTGTCATCTTCTACTTCGTCATTTGCTCTTTTTTATCTTTGATTTACAACCACTTCAGTTAGTTTTTCTACTTAACTCTTTAGTTCACACACACACACACACACACACACACACACACACACACACACACACACACACACACACACACACACACACACACACACACACACACACACACACACACACACACACACACATATCATAGTAATTACCATCTCTTACACCTCTAAGATTCAAACTTGCTTTGATACCAAATAATGACCCAAATACTATCAAGGCAAAAATATCCAGTAGGTATAGTACTTCTAAAATAATACCATGTATTGTCTATAGTGAATAATAGAAATAATTAAAAACCTTGCATAAATAAACCTTAACTCAAAATTGGATTGAAATGCAAAATTTGAAACTCTAAGAAATAAAAAATAAAAAATAAAACTGAACCTGCTATTTTTAGTAGCTATTATTTTTAGTATTTTTCATGCAAGTGCATGTAGCTCTAAAAATATAAAAACAATATTATAAACACTAAAATTAACCTATTGTATGAAATACAACTGAAGTTGATGTCTGGTTACAAAAATATATAATTTCTAAAAATAGAAAAATACTAAATAAATACTAAAATATATTATTAGACCCTCAAATGGTCATGTATGGCCTCTAAAAAACATCAAAAATGGCATCCCTAATCTGATAGGGTAGGTTATGTCTACACCAATATTTTTGAGATGGTTATTTTGGTGTGAAGGATAGGATAACTATGGATTAAAAATTATGGCCTTTAACAATTTAACCTCAATTTTTTTATCATTCTATTAATGGAGTTGATCTATCACATCTTTCTTCCCATCCCATAATAAAAGAATATTTATTATTCTTGTTTGAATCTCATAATTCCATAAAGTTTCAAGTGACTCACTTTCACTACCTTTTTCATTCAACACAGGAGTGAGGGTGATTTCTTCCTCTTCATTGTTGGTCAGTGCGGTTAGTTTATTTTATAATCCTTGAAAATATTTTTCTCATGCCGTGATTTTAAATAGTTCCTTTGATAATTTTAATGGTTTATTTTCATCACCATGTGTTATGATCTATAGTTCTAGAGATATGAATTATTCTATTAGGATTTTTGCATCTTGTGTATTTGACATACTCTGTAAAGCTCTGCAAAACAATTGTTTATGCTAGTTCTTGGGAATCATCATTCACTTTTAGCATAGTCTAAGAGAATTCATAAGTAGATATTAATTCTTCCTTGAAAATAACATCAGTTTCAAAACTTTTTATTACAAGATAATTGTTGTTGTCTGTCATTGCAAAAGCATCAAAGGATGAGGCTTCTTCTAATACATCTCTTATATTCTTGTCACCTTCCTCTTGAAATAAAATTTGTAAATCTCTTAGAGATTATTTAGTCTCACTTGTACTTATCTTATTAATCCATAAAAAAACACTGGACACAACTACTAAATATTTTATAGATGTCACCTTGCTCATGTACAACAACATCAACTTACTTGACTAGGGTAGCCATTGTACAACTCATTCACACTAAACCATTATTCCTTATTTCTATAATTGGAGAACTATCATCATTTGTCATTGTGCATTCACCAAAGGCTAAGAAATATTCTAATATTTCATCCTCTAAGAGACTTTTGGGTGACTCAAATGTTTCTAATCTCACTTTTATTATCACCATAGATCATGGCAATTACATCCTAAAAATTTGGGAGTTTTGATTAAAAATAATTAGACATTGTTGCATTTTTAGATTAGTACTCATAGAAATTTATTTTAGTTTGCTTTATGTTGCTGATATGTGGATTTTAAGCATGTCTATTATGAGGTTTATTATCTCACAATTCCTTTTTTTCTTTAGGAATTCAACTATTTCTATAGTTGTAAGAGCTTCATCAATATTATCTGATGTCAAATTTTTGGTCATGATGACTTGAGATTATGAGTTTGATGCACTCTATTGTATGTCATATATTTCTTGAAGTTTATTACTAAAAAAATCCTATTTTTTTTAATTTGCATCCTAGAGTACACAATGGTTGCATAGTGGAAACAAAACATACTTGCTGAAGCAAGTGATACACACTTAGCATACCTACATATAAATAATCAAAAGGGTGAATCATAATATTTTGGGTCAGTAATGATTCCATAAAGGCATGACATGGAAACCAAGAGAACATTGTCCCTAGTGGAAATACAATATCTAACATTCAAAACACACATAGCGACTTGCTATAAAAAATAATTCACACAAATTAAGCTAAGGCTCCTGAGCATGCAATGGGTATAAAATTTCTCATATAATGATTTCAACCCATTAATGAGCATGATTTTTATGGTAAAAATAAATGGATGAAATTACAGTCATGCCATACTACATCATCCAACAGGTAATGATATGGTGGTAGCCAATATTTGAATCACTATAATTGATTCCAAATTGGCAAACAGCCCATGTGATACTCTAATTAAGGGAAGATCAAAAAACCCCCAATTACATGTTACTTAAACATATAATGTCTAATAATTAGATTACTATATAAACCAATGACTTGGGTAAAGAAGGCATGTTGACCATTCCAACTCACACTTACACTTTGGTCTTTTGTAATCATAAAGGTAATCATGAATTATTAAGCATAATTAAATTTTGTGAGCAAGGGTTTTAGAAATTAAAAAATTCTCATTTTCATGTAACATCACACTAAGAATATCCATTATGATATGGAAATAGCATTTTCCATAGGAACAACTAACTAGTTACCATGCACACACCCATTTATCCATCATGCCCAATGGATTTAATGGTAGGGTTCTTACATGTGCTATAATAGGTTATTCAATCCAATAATAGATTCTATCATGAACCAATTTATTAACCCTTTATGCCTCAATGTTTATACATGGTTACTTACACATATTAATTTCATGCCAACAACCATGTGTTTATAAAGAGATAAATTCCAACCATCAGGGCAATAAAACAATAGACAAAATAAGCAATAAAATTAGTTAAGAAGGAAAAGTATCATGTATGAATTTCCATTTAATTCTTATTATAAGTGGTTTAAGATTATTTCCATTATACATGAACTATAAATTCATTCCCATATTAAAATATGCATATTCCCATATGGTCAGCCTTAAAAATTAAACCAACTCTATGAAACTTATCCACTTATATACATACACATTGCATCTTACATGAGTCTCTAGATTTCATAAATAAGCTGAGGCCAACTATGGATTCATTACATATGCCATATTACATAATATTTAATTTCAGCACACATGAAATAAATGAGCCAATGCATGTATAAACATATTCAAGAGTTCATTATAGGATCCTATAAAAGCAATCATAATAGTTAAGATTTCAGCTCACTAATGAACCACCAAACTATTCAAGCATGCCAAACTACCATATTACACTAACCCACTAGTATAAATAATTAGTATACCCACGATAGCATGGTGATTAAATCAAGAGAGTACATATAAGTTTGTAATACTATATAACATAATATATGACAAATTGAGAGTGCATAACATCAATGATAAACATATGATCCATGATGAAATAAAAATGTAATTTACTAGCATGGCTTTAGCAATTGATAGAAAACTATCAATTCAAATCTAAACTCAAGTATGCTTAAACATAAAGTATGTAAATCCTTGACTAAGAAAAATAATAATCAAATCACCATGATAGTTTACATCATAAGAACATAATGAAGTTATATGAAATGGAATAATGGAGTTTTACTACATTAAGTGTGTTAATACCAATTAGAAGCTATTACCATAATGAGAATCAAGAATTTAGTATGCTACTATAAAATCTAACAATGACAAAAAATTGTCATTCGATGATAAATATTCAAATATATCAAAATTCTTGAATTCAAAACTAGAAGTAAGCTTCCACATATGGTCTCACAATTAGCATTATAACTTGTACTTCACATTCCAAGAGAATCCCTATCCAACACAATGTTAGTGTGTCAAAATCCAATAATAACTAAACCAAAATCCAATTAGAGAATTTACAATTGCATTTAATAATCATGCTAAATGAAAAAGTTATAATAAATTGTGCTAAGAAGGAAACAATAATGTGTGAAACAAGAGTACCAGTCATAAGATACATATCCAAAAACTCTTTAAA
>JARHVA010005836.1:417500-480000 GCA_037957365.1 Torreya grandis
AACTAGCATACTATCTAGTCATGCACAAAATCATAGAATTTTATTAATACAAAACTATATATAATAGGTATTTCAAGGCAATACCTCATCCAACACATGTGTACGCACACATTCCAACATGTGCATGTGTTTTAGAAATTGCCTCATCAATTTTCATACACATCCATAATGTAGGCCCAATTAGTGCTTCACTTAGATTACACAATGAAATACTACATAGGTTCTCTCAGCAACAACCTTTGAGAGGTTGCTAAAAAAATACTAAATCATAACGTGACCATTATGCAGGAGAGTCCCATGACCAATATGTGGCTATCATGGTGAACACTTTGATTGACTTAGGTGGTTGCCTCATGTAAAGGGTGGAGTGAATTTTAGGCTATAAAAGACTCCACTCCCTAGCCCATGTTAGGGCTAAACCATTATGGAAATAGAATTTATTTACCCTCAACCTCATACTTGCATTGATGTTCAAAACTGAAACACTAATGAGGGATAACAAAATAAATCAAAACACTAAACCTTGGTAACTTAAATCTGGAATATTTATTTCCAACATGGGAGTTACAAAAACACACATGCTTAACTTAAAAATTATAATTTATCAACATAATAATCAAATGTATAACACAACAACAACACCTGGACAACCAACTAGATAAAACAAAAATTTCACATATTTCACGTGGTTAAACACTTTCACATCTCACAATTTTATATTATATATAAACATAACAATATACATCAATGAAGGAGAAACATAATATATATACACATTTAGGTATAGGTAACTATGCCAAGGTATTTTTCAACATTATAATGGTCAAGTACATGGATGTGTGAATCATGAGGGTCCATAAATCTATATCAATCCACCTAATGTGTAGATGCCATGAAAAATACAATAGATGCCCATCAGTGGTATCACATAATCAATCTAAAAACTCTTAACTTACACAAGTCAATGATACTCACCCCATCAGGCCCTCTAAGCTTGAGACACACCCTTGGTCTTCCCAAGATAAAACACCATAGCTTCATTAGATGGCTTACTCATGTGAAAAATAAATGGACATCAAGGCATTATCTTAAAATTATAACAACAATCTTATATCACAATGCAATTAATTTACTAAATCCAACATGTCAAGGGTTGAATGGTGATGATTGTTTTAATGCGACATCGAATAGGGAAAGGGTGAGCTTAGCCAAGGCTCAAGGAAAGAACATATCACTTTTGTGGGAATCATAATTTCCCACAGCCATAAATTTCAATCAAAACTTGTGACAAACATCATCATGGCTTTTGGGTATATCTAATGTCTAACTAGACATCTTCCTAGATTTAGGACATATCCAACACCTCACTAGAGATTTTCATGGCTACCTAACCCATCTAGGATAAATCAACATACACAAGAAATCAAGCCTAACCATGAGTAAACATACATCATAGATGTAAAATGGATCCAAAATTGTAAAAATTGTGCTAAAAACATCCAACTCTATCCAGTTTGGAGTCACAAAGCCACTAGCTTCACCAACTTAACTCAAAATAGGCCAACAAGTTTAAGCCCAACTTAGCTGAAATACATAAATTTATAGCATCACATAAGCTTACCTATAAACAAGATGCATAATAAATGTAATCAGGCAACCATACAACAAAATAGACAATTAAACCTTTAAGATATGCTAAAAAGTCCAATACATTGGATGGGCCAATGCCTCTCTAGCATTGATATTGTAATATAATTGTTGTATCTCTACCCCTTAGTCACATATAGTGACATCTAGGCCAAGCCAAAACCTATGGCCATTTAGCATAGCTACTCTGTAAATTCATGATGAGAAGTTTCTACATAATAACTTGTTATAAATAGAAGAAGAAGAAGAGATAGGGTAGCCTTGATATTCATAATAAACTCACCCATGCAGACGTGTCCACTTCACTGAAACCATCTACCTATAGTGACATACTAATCTTAAAAAATGCATAAATTGAGTCCTTTTTAACCCAAAAACATAAGAAAAAATAACACCTTACATAATAAATTTAAATAGATTTTTATCCAAACTGAAACACTAACACACCCCTTCATGTCCATAGGTTTCAAATGGTTCGAGGCAATTCTTTCCATCAATGAAAAGTTAAAATTACTAACTCACTCAATAAATTTAGTCCCTTTCACACCCTATCATGCCCTTTAGGTTTAGGTTGAACCCTCGATTTTTCCTAGGTCATAATGTGCTAAGTATATAATGAAAGCTCACCGAGACAATCTAACCATACATATTCCCCTGATTTTAAGAGTGAATCATGTATCAACTAACTCCTATTGACCCGCTCATACAAGTCAATGATTATCAGGTGAGACTTGCCCTGATGCAACTAGATTCAATAAGGGTTAACCGAAACTAAGGAGAAGGGGCAATGACCGGTGATATAAGATAAAATATAGATTCTTTGGAATTATTCTTTTGATCGATGCAAAAAGAAATAAATTAATAGCCTTAGACAACATAACACCCTAACCTTTAGCTTGAAAGGTTAAGTGTCTTGGGAATTATCTCACAATTTTGCCTGATTGGGACAAGTCATACGTCACCATGTAACAATTATACAAAACTTAGAGTTCCCTAAAGTAGAAACACTACTCTCATACCAAATGAAACAATGCCAATTTTTTTTAAATTTGCATACCAGAGTACATAATGGTTATATAGCAAACCCAAACCTCACTTCTTGAAGCTAGTGATACACACTTAGCATGCCTACATATGCACATTCATATGGGTAAATCATAACCTTATGGGTCAGTAATGATCCCATTAAGGTATGACGTAAAAATCAAGAGAACATTGTGCCTAGTTTAAATCAAGCATAATATACAACATTCAAGACACATAATTCAATCTGTTATCAAAAATAGTGCACAGAGATTAAGTTAAGGCTCCCAAGCATGTAACAACGATAACATTTATTATATAATGATTTCAACCCATTCATGAGCATGCTTGTTATGGTCCAAATACATGGACAAAATTACAATCATGCAATACTACATCATCCAACAGGTAATGATATTATGGTAGCAAATCCTTGAATCAATATAATTAATTCCAATTGGAAAATAGCCCATGTGATACTTTAACAAAGGGAAGATCAAAACACCCCTAAGTACATGGTAGCTAAACATACAAGGTCAATTATTTAGATGAATATATCAACCAATGACTTGGGTAAGGAAGGCATGTTGGCCATTCCAACTCACACACACACTTTGGTCATTTCTAATAATAAAAGTAATCATGAATTATTATTCATAATTAACTCTTATGACCAAGGGTATTAGAAATGAAATAGTTTCATTTTCATGCAACACCACACTAACAATATTCATCATGATCTATAAATAGCATTATCCATAGGAACAACTACCCAATAACTATGCATACACCCATTTATCCATCATACCCAACATGATAGAATAGTAGGGTTCTTTCATGTGCTAGAATAAGTTGTTCACCCCAACAATAGGTTTCACTAAGAACTAGTTTATTAACCCTATATGCCTTGATGTTTATATATGGTTATTTACACATACTAATTTTGTGCCCACAACCATGTGTTTAGAAAGAGATAAATTCATATCATTAGCATAATAATATAATAGACATAACCAACAATAAAATTAGTTAAGCAATGAAAAATATCATGTATCCATTTACATTTACTTCCTATTATAAGTGGTTTAAGATTATTTCCTTCATACATGAACTAGAAATTCAATCCCATATTAAAATATAAATACTCCCATATGGGCAACCTCAACAATGAAACCAACTCATCAAAACTTGTCCACTTATATACATATAATCTGAGTCTTACAAGAGTCTTTAGATTTCATACGTAAGTTGAGCCCAACAAATGATTCATTCCATAATCCCATATTAACATAAGAGTTAATTTCATCATAATGAAAGAAATGAGCCAAGTAATGTGTAAACATATTCAAGGAGTTCATTATAGGATCCTACAAAAGTGAACATAAAAGTTAAGTTTTCATCTCACTAATGAATCACCAACCTATTCACGCATGCCAAACTAGCATATTACATCAACTCCATTCATCTAAACAATTGATATATCCACGATACCATGGTGGTTAAATCAAGATAGTACGTATAAGTTTACAAGATTACATAAGATAATCAATGCCACATTGAAAGTGCATAACGTCAATGATAAACATATGATCCATGATGAAATAATAATGCAATTTACTAGAATAGCCACATCAATTGATAGGCAACTATTAATCCAAATGTGAACTCAAGTATGCTTAAATATAAACTAACTCCTTGCCTAAGCAAAACACTACTCAAATTACCATGACAATTTACATCATATGAACATAATGAAGTTCTATGAAATTTTACTACACTAAGTGTGTCAATACCAATCAAAGGCTATTACCATAATGAGAATCAAGAATGTAGTATGCTAATATATCATCTAGCAATGATAACCTATTGTCACTCCATGATAAAAATTCAAGTATATCAAAATTTATGAATTTAGAATTAGAAGTAATCTTCCACATATGGTCTCACATTCAACATTATTACTTGTGATTCACATTCCAGGAGAATCCCTATCCAACACAATGTTAGTGTGCCAAAATCTGAAAATAACTTAACCAAAATACAATGAAAGCAATTACAATTGCATCTACTAGTCATGCTACATGAAATCATTATAACAACTTGTGTTGAGAAAGAATTAACAATGTGTGAAACAACATTACTAGTGATAACTTACCTATCCACTATGTCTTCAAAGAAAGAAGTAGTAGGACCAAAGTAAACAAACCCTCCCAACTAACCATATGAGCCCAACCATCAGTGGTCCTTACCACCCCAACCATCATATAAATAGTAGTTCTGGTAAAAAACGTCAAAAAGGAAGTTTTGAAAAATTGGACACTAAACCAAAGGGCATCCCAACACAATAACATAGCACCAGAATAAGGCACAATCCCTATCTAAGGTACACTCCCTACAGTCATACGCAGACTAGAAAGCACCACATATATCTTACAATTATACATAGCCAAGTCAAAGACCAAAAAATAAAATTAGCCAAAAAAGAAAATTAGGCAACTCAACCAAGCAAGAAAATCAAATAACTCAGCTAATCCAATAAATCAAGCAACTAAAAAGGAACCCAATAATCAATTAAAACCATAATTGATTATAAATTGTAATCGGTCCAAGGCCCAAATAGGTAGCATAACCACTTGGTCCACTCATTCATTTTGAATTCCAATAATGTCAACAAATGTTTTGAGGAAGTAACTATTAATACAATAGGCATCCCATAATAATGGATTTTTAAGCCAAAGATCGATATAAGGGACTAGGGAGGGGTCATTATGAGGTCTCACGAGCTCATATGATCCCAGAGTATTAAAATTGATCAATATGAGTAAGTGGGACTTTAGGCCATTAATTCGTTTAAAATAAAACCGTAACCCTTATATGTAAGGACATTCCCAACCGAGCTTGATCAAATGCCACGACTCAACAATACTAAAGAACGTAGACTTAATTCAAACCACACATGCACATCCAAATAGCTAGAGGGGATTTACGAGCCATAAGGTGTTTCCATAGAATACATGAACAACATAGAAATGCAATCTTAGAATTTGAGGGACATAACTCACTTAGTAATTCATGGGATACATATATCTTACCAGTATAACTCATCACAAGATTGAATACAACTGCCAAAATCATTTTCCAAAATAAAAGATATATTAATAATCGAATAAAATAAACTTTGTAATAAATTTTTTTCTAAATAGAATTAGTTCAAATCTAGTATTTTATTATAACAAATGATTTAATCCATTCTAGTAATTTAAAGGGAACCCAAGTCGTCATTGTATATTAATTTCTGACTCAATTTTCCAACTAATCAACCATCTAGAACAGGGTACGTCGACCCAATGGTATGAACATAGATTGGATGATTATAAAAGGTAAGACAGTGACTTGAATTCTTGAATTCATATATCTAAATGTACAGGGAATAGAATAATATAAATCCCTTACGTATAACTCTATAACCACCAGAAACACACCAGTTCTACATATAAGATTGGTTAAAGAAGCAAGGTATTTATGTTAAACCGATCCAATCCTTCCAATGATAACGAGACATGTGGTTCTACCTTTTTTTTACACGACATATCTCATGAGAGGGGTATTCAATGTTTACTACGCACTCAGCCACACATAAAATGGAATAGCTAGATTGGGTATGCTAAGTCTTGTCATCTATATACAGTATTGAAATACACATTCCCATTCATAATGCAGATCAGGTTAAGGATGTGACCAATCGATGTGTGAAGAAGAAAACCAAATCAGCGATGAGGGATACGATTATTAATAGAGATATTTTACCATTTATATGCAAAGGAGGGATAACGAATAGTATGTATTTCAAATTTCTAATCATTATCCCTTTCAGGTCGATAACCAGCTCTTAATAGATATTAAATTTTAACTAGCGTGGTGTAAAATTGGATTGATTCACTCACAAGGATTAAGGAAAGCCACTGTTCTTGCAGACCCCTACATTCCTCCTTTCCTTGCTATCCATTCCTCCCCAAATACTCCTAGTTTCCATTTGCTACCTCTATCCTTTCCTTTTACCTGCTTATGTTTCTACGTATCTCCTTCTCTTTGTTGCAATCTATTCCTCTCCATGCCCATACCTGCTTACTCCTCTTCCCTCTCGCTTTTTTGACTTCTTATATTTTCTCCAAACTCCACACCGTTGCATCATTTGTACTTCTCCTCCACCATTTCCCTTTACCCATTCCTTACGCCTCTCTCTGCCCAACGCATTTCCTCTTACTTCTTTCCTACACTTCACGTCCCCCATCTCACCTACTCCTCATCCTCTCCTCTACCTCTTCGCCACACCCTCTTCTCCTTGCGCTAACTCCCTTCCATCATATAATACTATATGACAACGAATATAAATATAATTATATATTTATGAATATATATATATATATAATCTTATGGTGGAGTATTCATATATAATATATTTATGTATCCATTATCATATACTATTTTATTTAGCTATAGTATATGATAATGGATACATAAATATAATTATATATTTATGAATACTTCACCATAAGATTTTATATATATATATATATATATGGGGATATTCATAAATATATAATTATATTTATATATTCGTTGTCATATATTATTTTATTTTTTTCTCCATATATATATATAATTAAAATAGTATATGACAACAAATATATAAATATAATTATATGTTTATGAAATATATTATTACTATTTTATTTAGTTATACACACACATTATGGTGGATAATATCGAATTTCATGCCATAGTCCAAGTCATCACTTAAAACTGTGGACTACCATCGAAGCCATTAAAACTACATTAAAGATTTAGAGAGAGAAGATGCTATTTAAGATTGAAGCAACTGGGATAGCAGAGACATGAAAATGGTTTGGCAAATAGGCCAACAAGGTATATTATGATAGAATTGCAAGAGCCATATCAAAGGTCACATGAAGCAAAGGCAAGAACGCACAATAACTAAGACTACATAACCAATTAACAAACCATCTAAGAGTAGGACACATATCATAAATACCACGTTACCTATCTGAACTCATCCAACTACTCAGAACCACTCTACTACCCTTAAATCTGAGGCCAACATCTAACCTAGCCCATGGACAATACCTACAACCACCATGTGGATCCATCAACAGTATTTGATCCAATAATAGATAAAAATGATAAGATAATAATGGAATGAAATCAAGTATAAAATACATCAATAAATCATACATCATCAAATGTAGACTTATAAACATGATAATTGCATCATCATAAAACCATATTTCATAGCATCAAGGTTTGATAATATGATTCAACTAAATAAGGAAGTGTAATAATAGCCAATATAAAGATGCTCTATACCAACATCAAGCCCAATGTCACATTGGAATAATAATGTAGTCCAACTAAGTAAAGAAGTATAGTAATCAACTATATAGATGCTAAACCAAGTATCTGAGCAATCAGTACAAGGTGCACAAGGATGGGATCATGACATATGTTTCTACTTTATGGCTTTGAAACACTTTCATTATCAGGTCGACTATCTCACAATTCCTTTCTTGATTTAGACGTTCAACTATTTATGTAGTTGTAGGAGCCTTATCGATATTTCCAATATCATATGATGTCAAATTATTGGTCAAGATGACCTGAGATTGTGAGTTTGATGTGCTCTATTGTGTTCATGTTTCCCCCACATGGATTTGCATTATGTCAATAGTTTTTGTGAACTAAGATGTTGCATTCTCATTTGAAGATAATATACTTATAATTAAGTTTCCAAGATTTGAGATGTTGTAAGCTCCTACGACTATGCTTGTTCATGATCTTCTTGGATTTTGGGTCCTAAATGTGGTCCATCTCTATTTAACGTCTCTTTTAATTTTGGAATATTCATTGTTGCAGTTTGGATCTCTAAATGTGAGACAAATCGTGAACTAGTGTGGACATTTTACCAATAACTTTTGTGGGATAGAGTATTGAAAATGTTCTATTATCATGCATTTTTTTTAATTAGCTGGAAGACATACAGATTCAAACACTTCCCAACTTTTTTAAATAATGGAATTTTTCTTGCAAATTGTTGCTTCCTCTACAACTACAAAAGGCAAACTCTCTATTAAATCGATTATTTTGTCAGTTTTAGGGTAACTAGAAACTTCCACTAAAATTGTTGTTATTTTTTATTTTTGAGATACCCTTCAAATAAACTCTTTTCCTAGTTTCTTAAGACTAGATTCCTCCTCTATATTAATCTCTAGGATTCCTCTACTAAGGATAAATCAATCACCTATGAAGCTTTAAAAATCTTCAGAGTTTTTGTGATTTTGGACATGGGATGCTTCTAAAAGGTTGTCCTTGTAGTTTTTTTCTTTTTTTTGACTTGTTTATGTGTATTCCACTTCATTTTATGTTGGAACAACTAATGTGCCTTGTTGTTTAATCTATTATCGTTCACATCAACATTACGCAGTTTAGGAGACCTTGATTAAAAATGTTTAAACATATGGATGTGCAATGATTTGAGTGACCTCTATATATAAAACTATAAGCATATTAAATATTTAGAGTGATACCAAAATGAAGCCTTTGAACATGCTTAGTTTGAACTTAAAAAAATTCTTTAGATGTTATGTAAATGAAGAAAAAAGGTATTAAAGCTCTTGAATCAGGTTTACAAAGTATTTTTTATGGTAATTTCTCACTCATACTAGAATTTATAAGTGATTTAGATAGCCCTTTGTCAATGTTATACATGTTTCAAAAAAATATTATGGCGTATCGTTTATTTTTAAAACTCTCCTATAAAATACAATAGTCATAGGATCTAAAACGTTATTATACATTTATAGAGCTAAAGCTACATCAAACCCATACAATGGTGTGACCTAATTATAAATCCTTTGAAACCTAATATTAAAAATCCTAATGGGTTATTTTAACTCTATCTTAACAGATTAAAATTATTGATATAATAAATTAGGATTGATCACTTAAAAAATTTAGCCAAAATGTGGTCTAAAATATATCCTATCTATTAATAAAGCCTTTAAACAAGTTGATGAATTAGTAATATGTGACATCTTAAGTGTGAATGGAAATAATATATAGGAAACATTTATGTCTTATACATTTAAAATTATGAGGTTTGAATTAAAATAGGTAATATCTTCTTTAGTTGTTCTCCCCACATTAGGTTTTTAGTGAGGAAGATATGTCTCAAGATTCCTAAGCAAATCATGAATATCTGCTGGGACATTAATGGATGTTCCTTCTAACTAGGTAGCAACGATTCTAAACAGATGGACATTAAGATTAGTATGTTAACCTAGTTGAGTCCTAGAGATTAATGGTATCCATTTATCATATCTTAGTTTTTGATGTAGCCTTAAAATGTTAAAAAAAATAATAAACTAGATTCTAAGGTAGATCTTGTTAGACAAGGTGGAAAATATAGATTCACAATGGTTATATGTCTATTTTAATGATAAAATTACAAAATCAAATATCGATTCGAGCCAAAATTGTGTTTCAATGGCACTTATTATAGATACATAAACCTATTGATGTTAGTTTTATGCACTCCACAATATGGATATTTAGTCATATTATTTTAGTAATATTGGTGATTTAGCCCAAGGCACAAATTACAGATTGTGAGTCTAGGTTGGTCTCTATTGGTGGAATTGTGTAGTATTTTTTAACCTTTAAATTGGTTTGGGTATTTTCACTCCAAATTTACATTTCATTCTTTTGCCTGAGACACTTCCAATAAAATAAATGAACATATTCAATGGAATTATTATATTTTATACATATGTGATTTAATTCACTTAATAAACCCAAAATAGGAAGCAAGGTAATGTATAAAAATTTATTAAATGTCAAATAATGTTTTTTCTCTTTTATTTCACATAAGATTCAAGTTATAGAATAAAAAACTAATATATACCAAATCTAGTAATACTCAAATTTTAACAAATATAATGCCCAAGGTAAAATTATAATAGTGTGAAGAAATATTTGTATGTAATTTGACTAAGATAATTTAATTATGAAAAATATCGAGGCTCATTTAACCATAAAATTTTTATTATAAGTCATAATTTACATAAGAAAAAAATTGAAACAACACTAATTCAATTTGACTTATTCACAAAAAATGCAAATAAGTTGAATCTTACTATTTCACTGTTTTTAAGAGATAATTTATCATAACATCATACCTAAAATACAAGATGCAAATTGAAAAATAACATTCAATATAGATAATAAGTTTCCTAGAAGATGTAATAGATTTGTTTTTTAAAATCTCTAATGCTCCTTTTTTCATCGTCTCCTAAAATAGTCTTAGTAAAAAATATTTATAGATATTAGGTGAGAATCAAAGTCCAAAAAAAACACAACTAATACATCAAAATTGATTAATTATTCACTATTAGATCACAACCAATCAACACTTTTCTATTAATTGACATAAATGCATCAAACATTTTTACATGTTATAATTCTTCACCACTAACACCTCAATTCTATGATTTCAACCACCATGAAACATATTTAATTTCAAAATAACTTTAAGGTAATTATTTTTTAAATGTTCTCAGGTCGATCACAAGAATAATAACATTGTGACAATATCACATAGTGAATTCTAGCTTGGTCGTTACTATCTAAATGGATCCCTAAGAATTAATTTTCCTTTTGGGACTTAGTCTCTATGGCATGGTGAATAAATATGACTACATAGTAAAAAGTATATATAATATGGATTTGTGACAATAGTGATAATGTATGTTTAGCCTCAACCACTTCTGAGATTATTTTATACACTGTGTAATGAAAAACACATTGGATTTATCAAATAAAATATTCAATCACTTTTGTGAATATCTCTATGAAAATTTTATGGAAAATTATGATAGGTTGTTGGTTAGTGATGGGAATAAATCTTAAATTAGTGTCCACTAAGTATCAACAACATCCACCATCATCATCCTATGGCCTCAATGTTACAGAATGATAGTTATGATCTTATAAAATTTATTTTGATGTCTATAGAGTGATGTAATAGATGGATTTGATCAAAGTGACCTCATTCACTGTGAATCCCTTAGGCAGTTAAGATGGGACACATGTAGACCTATGGTTGAATAAAAATATGTAAGATTCATCCTATAATGGACATCTAAGACTGATGAAAGAAAGATCAAATATAGAAATCTATTGAAGCTTAGAAATCAACAACTGAGTAGAATCTATAATACATGTACTCATATAATGGATATGGATTACATATAAAGACTCAAATCATATAGCTCACTAAGTTCACATCTCTCACTACTCTCAGAGTTGTCACAATACACATATTACATAACTCCTAGCTAAGTAGCACAATACAATCTAGAAGACTCAAAATATTCCATACCAATAAAGATTACAAAGGTATGTACATATAGGTAAAATTTAGGAGAATCCCAACCCTACAATGCATGTGGGACTAAATTCCCATAAATAGGTTGAAGAAGGACAAGGATCCAAAATCTCTAAACATGTGGGATAAACTTCCCAAATGTAGAAACACAATTAAGCAATCTAGGAAAAGAACTATTTTACACCAACACACCCCCCTTAAGTATATCTTAGGTGGGTATAAGAATTGGGTCCCATTAACAAGGCTTGATGAGGAACTTAAGTACATTGAAACTCTCATAAAGTATAGAAAAGGAGAAATCCCATAGGAAAAGATCTCATCCAAAAGAGAGAATAGAAGAAGACTAAAACTGATTAATAATGACCCCATCACCCTTATGAAGTCTATATCCATTGAACAAATGATGAATTCCAAGTAAATCTAGTGATCAATGTGAGCAATAGGGAAGGATAATGATTTTTCGCTTCTATGTGGGTTTGGCCTTTTGTTAAATGAAGCCTTACCCTCTAGTGTTTGTCAAACAAGAGAGGGAATGTGACAAACAAATACCTTATATAATTTCATTATATCTTCCAATAAATCTCACAAAGATTATTTTTATATAAAAAATAAAAAAAATATACAGTATATTAGTTTTTAATAAAAAATATTAAAAAAATATAATATATTGTTTTTAATAAAAACAATCAAAAAATCCCATGCCCTACCATGATTATGTTTCCCATTTAATAAATTCAAATTGAATAATTTAACAAAACCACATGTATTATCTAAAAACCACAAATTTTATGGGAAAACTATGATTTACTAAAGAATGTGGTTTTCCGAAACCATTTTTTATGAATTACACCATTCAATAAAAATATGATAATTTTTTCAATTCTCAATGAAATTTAATTTTTTCAACAAGTCTAGAAAGATGAAAATGAGGCACACAAAACAGATAAATAGTTTGTATTGATTTTATACAGTTTGACACTAGTTGGAAAAGATTGAGTATTTTTGTAAAAAATGATTTGTAAAAAAGTGATAAGAAACATTGATTAGAAACTTGCGGAGAGAAAACTTGATAAGTGGTGCATGGAGCACCGATCAATAAATTGTTTTGGGCCAATGTGAAGGTTGAAAAACCATAATTCAAAACTATAAAACTAAACATGATTGCCCCAATATTAGCACATGCAAATACAAATGAACACACTAATCTATAGAGTACCTCTTAGCAATTCATAAAGAATGAAAAACAAAATATACAAGAAATGAAATGATGATAATTTTACCATCTATGAAACTCTGATACCATGTAATATTCATCCAATAATAGACATTCAAGACTGTTGAATGGAAGATCAAATAAAGAAATCATTTGAAGCTTAGAAATCAAGAAATAAGTAGAATATGTAATACATGTATTCACGTAATAGATATAGATTAAATACAAATATTTGAAGCTTATAGTTCACTAAGCTCACACCTATCACAAGTCTCATATCTCTCACGACTCTCAAAGTTGTCAAAACTCATAAATTGTACACAAATCCTATATAAGCAACACAATATGATCCACAAGGCTCCAAACATTACATATAAATAAAACATACAAAGGGATCTACGTATAGGTGTAAGGAAAGAGAATCCTAACCATACCACGCACATGGGATCAACATCACTTAATTAGGTGGAATAATGTCAAGGATATAATATCCTAATACATTTGGGATAAACTACCCAAATATATAAGCACAACTTAGCAAATTATAATTTATTAACATAATAATCAGATGTATAACACAACTAGAACACCTACACAACCAACTAAATAGAACAAAAATTTCACACATTTCATGTGGTTAAGCACTTTCACATCTCATAATATTATATAATATATAAACATAAAAATATACATGAATGAAGGAGCAACATAATATAAATACACATTTGGTATAGGTAATTATGCCAAGGTATTTTTCCACATTACAATGGTAAAAGATATGGATATGTGAATCATGAACATCCATAAATCTACATTGATCCACCTAATGTGTATATGCCATGCAAAAGACATTAGATTCCCATAAATGGTATCACATAATCAATCCCAAAACTCTTAACTTACTGACAAAAGTGATTCATACTCACCCCATCAGCCCCTCCAAGTTTGAGACACACCCTTGGTCTTCCCAAGATAACAAACCATAGCCTCATTAGATGGATTGATCATGCAAATAAACAATAGACATCTAGGCATTATCTTAAAATTCCAACAACAAGGTTATATGATAACTCAATTGATTTACTAAATCCACCATGTAAATGTTTGAATGGTGATGATTGTTTTAATGTGGTGTTGAATATGGAAAGGTTGAGCTTAGCCAAGAATCAAAGAAATTAATATATCACTATTGTGGGAATCATAATTCCCCACAACCATCAATTTCAATTATAACTTGCAATAAACATCATCATGGCTTTAGGGTATATCTAATGTTTCACTAGATATCTTCTTAGATGTAGGACATATCCAATGCCTCAATAGACATCTTCATGACCACCTAACCTATCCAGGATAAATCAACATACATGGGAATCAAGCCTAACCATGAGTAAACAAACATCATAGATGTAAAATGCATTTTAGATTGTAATAAATGTGATAAAAATAACTAAATCCATCCACTTTAGAGTCACAAAGCCACTGGCTTCACCAACTTAACTCAAAATAGGCCAACAAGGTTAAGCCTAACTTAGCTAAAATACATAACTTTATAAAATCACATAAGCTTACCTATAAACAAGATGCATAATAGTTGTAATCAGTCGAGCATGCAACAAACTAAACAACAAAACCTTCCAGATTTGCTAAAAAGTCCAATACACTAGTTGGGACAATGCTTCTCTAGCATTGCTATTATAATACAATTGTTGTATCGCTACCCCCAATCAAGTATAGTGACATCCAGGCCAAGCCAAAACCTATGGCCATTTAACATAGCTATTCTATAAATTCATGATGAGAAGTTTTTACATAACAAATGTGTTATAAATATAAAAAGAAGAAGAGATAGGGTAGCCTTGATATCCACAATGAACTCACCCATGGAGACATGTCCACTCCACTAGAACTATCCACCTATTGTGACATACTAATATAAAAAAGATGCATAAACTTAGTTATTTTTAACCCAAAAACATAAGAAAAAACAACACCTTACAGAGGAAATTACAATAGCTTTTTATCCAAAGCTGAACACTAACACACCCCATCAGGTCCATAAGTTTTGAATGCTTTGAGGCAATCCTTTCCATCATAAAAAATTTCAAATTACTAACTCAATAAATTTAGTCCCTTTCACACCCTATCATTCCCTCCAGATTTAGGTTGAACCCTTGATCTTCCCTAGGTCATAATGTTCTAAGTATATAACGAAGGATCACCTATACAATCTAACAATGGATATATGGACATCATTCACCTAATTCTAAGAGTGAAGCATGTATCACCTAACTCCCATTGGCCCACCCATACAAGTCAATGGTTATCAAGTGAGACTTGCCTTAATGCAGCTAGATTTGATAAGGGTTAACACAAACCAAGGCTAAAGGGTGCTAACCAGTGGCATAAGATAAAATATAGATTCTTTGGAATCATTCTTTTGATTGATGCATAAAGAAACAAAATAGAAAGCATAGACAACACAACACCTTAAGCTTTATCTATAAAGGTTAAGTGTCTTGGGCATTGTCTCTCAATTTCGTCTGATTGGGACAACTCATAGGTCACAATGTAGCAATTCTACAAAACCTAGAGTTCTCTAAAGTAGAAAAATTTCTCTCATACTAGATGAAACAATGCCATTTTTTTTGAATTTACTTTCCAGAGTACACAATGGTTGTATATCAAACCGAAACCTCACTTCTTGAAGTAAGTGATACACACATAGCATACCTATATATGGATAATCACAAGGGTAAATCTTAACCTTCTGGCTTAGTAATGATCCCATTAAGGCATGACATGGAAACTAAGAGAACATTGTCCTTTATGGAAATCAAGCATAATATACAACATTCAAGACACACATATCACTCTGCTATCAAAAATAGTGCACACAGATTAAGCAAAGGCTCCCAAGCATGTAACAGGGTAACATTATTCATATAATTATTTCAACCCATTCATGAGCATACTTGTTATGTTCAAAATACATGGATAAAATTACCATAATGTATTAATGCCTCATCCAACAAGTAATGACATTATGGTAGCCAATCCTTGAATCATTACAATTGATTCTAAATTGGCAAATAGCCCATATGATACTCTAATTAAGGGAAGGTCAAAACACCCCCAAGTACATGGTATTTAAATGTACAAGGTCCATTACTTAGATGATTATATCAACCAATGACTTGGGTAAGGAAGGCATGTTGGCCATTCTAACTCACACACGCACTTTGATCATTTCTAATCATAAAGGTAAGCATGAATTATTAAGCATAATTAACTCTTCTGACCAAGGGTTTTAGAAATGAAATAGTCTCATTTTCATGTAATATCACACTAAGAATATTCATCATGACCTATAAATAACATTATACGTAGGAACAACTACCCAATAACCATGCACACACCCATTTATCCATCATACCCAACATGATAGAATAGTAGGGTTCTTACTTGCACTAGAATAGGTTGTTTATCCCAACAACAGGTTCCATCAAGAACTATTTTATTAACAGTATATGCCTCAATGTTTATATATGGTTATTTACGCAATAATTTTGTGTCAAAAACCATGTGTTTATAGAGAGATAAATTCCAACCATCGGGATAATAAAATAATAGACATAATAAACAATAAGATCAGTTAAACATGGAAAAGTATCATGTATCAATTTTCATTTACTTCCTATTATAAGTGGTTTAAGATTATTTCCTTCATACATGAACTAGAAATTCATTCCCATATTAAAATATACATACTCCCATATGGGCAGCCTCAACAGCTAAACCAACTCAACGAAACTTGTCCACTTATATACATATAAGTTGAGTCTTACATGAGTCTTTAGATTTCAAACTTAGGTTGAGGCCAACTAAGGATTCATTCCATAATCCCATATTAACATAAGAGTTAATTTCATCATAACGAAAGAACTGATCCAAAAAATGTGTAAACATATTCAAGAAGTTAATTATAAGATCCTACAAAAGAGAACATAACAATTAAGTTTTCATCTCACTAATGAACCACCAACCTATTCATGCATGCCAATCTACCATATTACATCAACCCCATTTATCTAAATAATTGACATACCAATGATACCATGGTGTCTAAATCAAGATAGTACATATAGGTTTACAACATTACATAAGATAATAAATGCCACTTTGAGAGTGCATAACATCAATGATAAACATATGATCCATGATGAAATAACAATGCAATTTACTAGCATGGTCTTACCAACTTATAAGCAACTATCAATCCAAGTTTGAAATCAATATGCTTAACTATAAAGTAACTCCTTGCCTAAGCAAAACACTACTCAAATTACCATGACAGTTTACATCATATGAACATAATGAAGTTCTATGAAATGGTATAATGGAATTTTACTACACTAAGTGTGTCAATACCAATCACAAGCTATTTCCATAATGAGAATCAAGAATGTAGTATGCTACTATATCATCTAGAAATGGCAACCTATTGTCACTCCATGATAAAAATCCAAGTATATCAAAATTCTTGACTTTAGAATTAGAAGTAAGCTTCCACATATGGTCTCACATTCAACATTATAACTTGTAATTCACATTCCAAGAGTATCCCTATCCAAAAAAATGTTAGTCTGCCAAAATCCAACAATAACTAAACCAAAATATAATGAAATCAATTACAATTACGTCTACCAGTCATGCTACATGAAATCATTATAACAACTTGAGTTGAGAAAGATATAACAATGTGTGAAACAATACTACTAGTCATAACATACCTATCCACTAAGTCTTAAAAGAAAGGAGTAGCAAGACCAAAGTAAAAAAAAAACCTTCAAACTAGCCATATGAGTCCAACCATCAGTTGCCATTACCACCCCAACCATCATATAAATGGTAGTTTCAGCAAATAAGGTCAAGGAGGAAGTTTTGGGCAATTGTACACTAAACCAATGGACATCCCAACACAATAACATAGAACTAGCATAAGGCACAATCCCTATCTAAGGTACACTCTTTGCAGTCATAAGCAGACTAGAAAGCACCACATATAACCTACAGATATACATAGCCAAGTCAAGGACCAACGAGAAAACTCAGCGAGAAAAAAAAAATTAGGCAACTCAACCAAACAAGAAAATCAGGCAACTCAGCTAATCCAAGAAATCAAACTAAAAAGGAACCCAATAATCAATTAAAACCATAATTGATTATAAATTGTAATCGGTCCAAGGCCCAAACAGGTTACATAACCACTTGGTCCACTCATTCATTTTGAATTCCAATAATGTCAACAATTTTTTTGAGGAAGTAACAATTAATACAATAAGCATCCCATAATAATGGATTTTTAACCCAAAGATCGATATAGGTAATTAAGGAGGGATCATTATGAGGTCTCACGACCTCATATGATCCTTGAGTATTAAAATTGATCAATATGAGTAAATGGGAATTTAGGACATTAATTCGTTTAAAATAAAAACCGTAACCCTTATATTTAAGGACATTCCCAACCGAGCTTGATCAAATGCCATGACTCAACAATACTAAAGAATGCAGACGGGATTTACCAGCCATAAGGTGTTTCCATAGAATACATGAACAACATAGAAATGCAATCTTAGAATTTCATTTTAACTCAGTTATTAATTCATGGGATACATATTTTTTATCAGTAGAACTCATCACAAGATTGATTGCAACTCCCAAAATCATTTTCCAAAATAAATGATATATTAATAACCGAATAAAATAGATTTTGTAATAAATTTATTTCCAGATAAAATTAGTTGATAGATAGTATTTTATTATAACAAATAATTAAATCCATTCCAGTAATTTAAAGGGAACCCAAGTCGTCATTGTATATTAATTTTTGACTCAGTTTTCCAACTAATCAACCATCTAGAACAGGGTACGTCGACCCAATGGTATGATCATAGATTGGATGATTATAAAAGGTAAGACAGTGACTTGAATTCATATATCCTAATGTACAGGGAATAGAATAATATAAATCCCTTATGTATAACTCTATAACTACCAGAAACATATCAGATCTACATATAAGAGTGGTTAAAAGAGCAAGGTATTTGTGTTAAACCGATCCAATCCTTCCAATATTAACGAGACGTGGTTCTATTTTTTTTTCCACGACATATCTCATGAGAGGGGTATTCAATGTTTACTACGCACTCAGCCACACATAAAATGCAATAGCTATATTGGGTATGCTAAGTCTTGTCATCTATATACAGTATTGAAATAGACGTTCCCATTCATAATGCAGATCAGGTTAAGGGTGTGACCAATCGATGTGTGAAGAAGAAAACCAAATCAGCGATGAGGGATACGATTATTAATAGAGATACTTATTTTACCATTTATATGCAAAGGAGGGATAACGAATAGTATGTATTTCAAATTTCTAATCATTATCCCTTTCAGGTGGATAACCAGCTCTTAATAGATATTAAATTTTAACTAGCGTGGTGTAAAATTGGTTTGATTCACTCACAAGGATTAAGGAAAGCCAATGTTCTTGCAAACCCCCTACATTCCTCCTTTCCTTGCTATCCATTCCTCCCCAAATACTCCTATTTTCCATCTGCTACCTCTATCCTTTCCTTTTACCTGCTTATGTTTCTACGTATCTCCTTCTCTTTGTTGCATTCTCTTCCTCTCCATGCCCATACCTGCTTACTCCTCTTCCCTCTCGCTTTTTTGACTTTTTATATTTTCTCCAAACTCCACACCGTTTCATCATTTGTACTCCTCCACGGTTTCCTTTTACCCATGCTTTACGCCTCTCTCTGCCCAACGCATTTCCTCTTACTTCTTTCCTACACTTCACGTCCCCCATCTCACCTACTCCTCATCCTCTCCTCTACCTCTTCGCCACACCCTCTTCTCCTTACGCTAACTCCCTTCCATTATATAATAGTATATGACAACGAATATATAAATATAATTATATATTTACGAATATCCTCTAATATATATAAAACTATATAAAATAGTATAAGACAATGGATACATAAATATAATTATATATTTATGAATACTCCATATGAATATAGAATATTCATAAATATAAAATTATATATATATATATATATATATATATATATATATATATATATATAATATTTTATGGTGGAGTATTCATAAATATATAATTATATATATGTATCCATTGTCATATACTATTTTTTATTTAGTTTTATATATATATATATATATACTTACTCCACAATAAAATTATATATATATATATATATATATATATATATATGAGGATATTCATAAATATAAAATTATATTTATATATTTGTTGTCATATATTATTTTATTTATCTCTCTCTCTCTCTCTCTATATATATATATATATATATATATATATAATTAAAATAGTATATGAGAATGAATATATAAATATAATTATATATTTATGAAATATATTATTACTATTTTTTTAGTTATACACACACACACACACACACACAGACATTATGGTGGGTAATATCGAATTGCATGTCATAGTCCAAGTCATCACTTAAAACTGTGGACTACCATCCAAGCCATTTAAACTACCTTAAAGATTTAGAGAGAGAAGATGATATTTAAAACTAAAACAATTGGGATCGCAGAGACATGAAAATGGTTTGGCAAATAGGACAACAAGGTATATTATGACAGAATTTCAATAACCATATCAAAGGTCACACGAAGCAAAGGAAACAAGACATGATAACTATGAATACATAAGCAATTAACAAACCATTTAAAAGTAGGACACATATCATAAATACCATGTTACCTATCAGAACTCATCAAACTACTAAGAACCACTCTACTACCCTAAAATCTGAGGCCAACATCTAACCTGGTCTATGGTTAGTACCTACAACCACCATGTGGATCTATTAGTAGTATTTGATCCAATAATCGATAAAAATTATAAGATAAAAATGGAATGAAATCAAGTATCAAATACATCAATAAATCATACATCATCAAATGTAGAATTATAAAAATGATAATTGCATCATCATTAAACCATATTTCATAGCATCAGAATCTAACAATATGATTCAACTAAATAAGGAAGTGTAATAGCCTGTATACACATGCTCTATACCAACATCAAGCCCAATATCACATTGGAATAATAATGCAGTCTAGCTAAGTAAAGGAGTGTAGTAATCAACTATACACATGCTAAATCAAGTATCCAAGCAATCAGTACAAGGTGCACAAGGGTGGGATCATGACATATGTTTCTAGTTTATGGCTTTGAAGTACTTTCATTATCAGGTTGACTATCTCACAATTCCTTTCTTTCTTTAGACATTCAACTATTTATGTAGTTGCAGGAGCCTTATCAATATTTCCAATATCATCTGATGCCAAATTATTGGTCAAGATGACTTGAGATTGTGAGTTTGATGTGCTATGTTGTGTTCATGTTTCCCCCCATGGATTTGCATTATGTCAATAGTTTTTTGAACTGAGATGTTAGGTTTTCATTTGAAGATAATATACTTATAATTAAGTTTCCAAGATTCTAGATGTAGTTGTAAGCTCCTACTACGATGCTTGTTCATGATCTTATTATATTTTGGGTCCTAAATGTGGTCCATCTCTATTTACGGTCTCTTTTAATTTTGGAAATATTCATTGTTTCGGTTTGTATCTCTAAATGTGAGACAAATCACGAGCTAATGTGGACATTTTAGCAATAATTTTTGTGGGCTGGAGTATTAAAAATGTTCTAGTATCATGCATATTTTTTTATTAGTTACAGGTCAAGCAGATTCAAACACTTCCTAATTTTTTTAAATAATGGATTTTTTCTTGCAAATTGTTGCTTCCTCTAAACATACAAAAGGCAAACTCTCTATCGAATCAATTGTTTTGTTAGTTTTAGGGTAACTTGAAGCTTCCACTAAAAATGTTATCTTTTATTTTTGAGATACCCTTCAAATAAACTCTTTTAATAGTTTTTTAGGAGTAGATTCCTCCTCTATTTTAATCTCTAGGACTCTTCTCCTAAGGATAAATCAATCACCTATGAAACTTTAAAACTCTTTAGAGTTTTTTGTGATTTTGGACATGGATGATTGTAAAAGGTTGTCCTTGTGGTTCTTTTCTTTGTTTTGACTTGTTTATGCATATTCCACTTCATTTTGTGGTGGAACAACTAATGTGCCCTATTGTTTAATCTATTATTATTCACATCAACATTAGGAAGTTTAGGAGACCCTGATAAAAAATGTTTAAACATATGGATGTACAATGGTTTGAGTGACCTCTATTTATAAAACTATAAGCATCTTAAATATTTAAAGTGATACCAAAATGAAGCCTTTGAACATGCTTAGTTTGAACTTTAAAAAATTCTTTGGATGTTATGTAAATGAATTAAAAGGTATTAAATCTCCTGAATCAGGTTTACAAAGTATTTATTATGGTAATTTCTCAGTGATACTAGAATCTATAAGTGATTTATATAGCCCTTTGTCAATGGTATACATGTTTCAACAAAATATTATGGCATATCTTTTATTTTTACATCTCTCCTATAAAATACAATAGTCATAGGATCTAAAACATTATTATACATTTCTAGAGCTAAAGCTACATCTAGCCTATAGAATGGTGGGACCCAATTGTACATCCTTTGAAACCTAATATTAAAAATCTTGATGGGTAATTTAACCTCTATCTTAATAGATTAAAATTATTGATATAATAAATTAGGATCAATCACTTTAAAAATTGAGCCAAAATGTGATCTAAAATATATCTTATCTATTAATAGAGCCTTTAACCAAGTTGAGGAATTAGTAATATGTGACATCTAAAGTGTGAATGGAAATAATCTATAAGAAACATTCATGTCTTATACATTTAACAATATGAGGTTTGAATTAAAATAGGTAATATATTCTTTAGTTGTTCTCCTCCCATTAGGTTTGTAGTGAGGAAGATATGTCTCAAGATTCCATGTCAAATCATGAATATCTCCTAGGATGTCAATGGATGTTCCTTCTAACAGGTAGCGATGATTCTAAATAGATGGAAATTAAGATTAGTATGTCAACCTAGTTGAGTCCTAGAGATTAATGGTTTCCATTTATCCTATCTTAGTTTTTGATGTTGCCTTAAATGTTAATAAAAATAACAAACTAGATTCTAAGGTAGATATTGTTAGACAAGGTGGAAAATATAGATTGACAATGGTTATACTTATATTTTAGTGATAAAATTACAAAATCAAATATTGATTTGTGCCAAAATTGAGTTTCAATGGCACTTATTATAGATACATGAACCTATTGATGTGGTTTTTATGCACTCGACAAGATGGGTATTTAGTCATATTATTTTAGTAATATTGGTGATTTGGCTTAAGGCAGAAATTATAGATTGTGAGTCTATGTTGGTCTCTATTGGTGGAATTGTGTGGTATTTTTTAACCTTTAAATTGGATTTGGAATTTTCACTACCAATTTACATTTCATTCTTCCACCCAAGACAATTCCAATTAAATAAATGAACATATTTAATGGAATTATTATATGTTATACATATGTGATTTAATTCACTTAATAAACCCAAAATAGGAAGCAAGGTAATGTATAAAAATTTATTATATGTCAAAAAATGTTTTTTATCTTTGATTTCACATAAGATTCAAGCTACTTCATAAAAATCTAATATATACCAAATCTAGTAATACTCAAATTTGAACAAATATAAAGGCAAAGCTAAAATGTAAATAGTGTGAAGAAATATTTATGTGTAATTTCATAAGATAATTTAATTATGAAAAATATCAAGTCTCATTTAACCATAAAATCATTATTATAAGTCATAATTTACATAAGAAAAAAAATCAAAACAACACTCATTAAATTTAACTTAGTCACAAAAAATATAAATAAATTTAATCTTACTATTTCATAGTTTTTAAGAGATAATTTATCATAGCATCATACCTGAAATAAAAGATGAAAATTGAAAATAATTTTCCTCTAAAATGTAATAGATTTTTCTTTTAAATTTCTAATTCTCCTTTTTTCATCATCTCATAAAATAGTCTTAGTAAAAAGTATTTACAGAGATCAGGTTAGGATCAATGTCCCAAAAATACACAACTAAAACATCAAAATTGATTGATTATTCACTACTAGATCACAACCAATCATCACCTTTCTAATAATTGACATAAATGTATCAAACATTTTTACAAGTTATAATTATTCACCACTAACACCTCAATTCTATATTTTCAACCACCATGAAACATATTTAATTTCAAAATAAGTTTAAGGTCATTATTTTTTAAATGTTCTTAGGTCGATCACAACAATAATAACATTGTGACAATATCACATAGTGAATTCTAGCTTGGTCATTACTGTCTAAATGGATCCCTAATAATTAAATTTCCTTTTGGTACTTAATCACTATGGCATGGTGAATAAAGATGACTATATATTAAAAAGTATATATACTATGGATTTGTGACAATAGTGACTATGTATGTTTATCTTTAACCACTTTTAAGATTATTTTATACACTGTGTAATGAAAAACACACTAGATTCATCTAATCAAATATTAGATCACTTTTGTGATTATCTCTATGAAAATTTTATGGAAAATTATGATAGGTTGATGGTTGGTGATGGGAATAAATCTTAAATTAGTTTCCACTAAGTATTAACAACATCCACCATCATCATCCTATGGACTCAATGTTATAGGGTGATAGTTATGATCTTATAAGATTTTTCTAATGTCTATACAGTGATGTAATAGATGGAGTTGATCAAAGTGACCTCATTCACTGTGAATCCCTTGGATAGTCAAGATGGGACACATAAAAACATATGGTTAAGTAAAATTATGTAAGATTCATCCTAGAATGGACATCCAAGATCGATGAATGAAAGATCAAATATAGAAATATATTGAAGCTTAGAAATCAAGAATTGAGTAGAATCTAAAATACATTTATTCATATAATGGATATGGATTACCTATAAAGACTCAAATCTTATATCTCACTAAGCTCACATCTCTCACAACTCTCAGAGTTGTCACAATTCACAACTTACATAACTCCTAGCTAAGTAGCACAATACAATCTAGAAGACTCAAAATATTCCATACCACTAAAGATTACAAAGGTATTTACATATAGGTAAGAGTTAGGAGAATCCCAACTCTACCATGCATGTGGGACTCAGTTCCCATAAATAGGTGGAAGAAGGACAAGGATCCAAAATCTCTAAACATGTGGGATAAACTTCCGAAATGTATAAACAAAATTAAGCAATCTAGAATAAGAACTATTTTACACCAACACCCGCTCTTATGTATATCTTAGGTGCGTATAATAATTGGGTCCCATTAATGAGGCTTGATGAGGAACCTATGTACATTGAAACTCTCATAAAGTATAGAAAAAGGAGAAATCCCATAGGAAAAGATCTCTTCCAAAAGAGAGAAAAGAAGAAGAATAACACTCATTGATAATGACCCCATCACCCTTATGAAGTCTATATCCATTGTTCAAATGATGAATTCGAAGTAAATCTAGTGATCAATGTGAGCAACAAGGAAGGATAAAGATTTTTTTTCTTGTAAGTGGGTTTGGCCTTTTGTTAAATGAAGCCTCACCCTCTAGTGTTTGTCAAACAATAGAGGGAATGTGACAAACAATTACCTTATATAATTTCCTTATATATCCCAATAAATCTCACAAAGATTATTTTTATATAAAAAACAATAAAAAAAATATACAATATATTATTTTTTAATAAAAAATAAAAAAAATACAATATATTGTTTTTAATTGAAAAAATCAAAAAATCCCATGCCCTACCATGATTATGTTTCTCATTTAATAAAATAAAATTGAATAATTTAACAAAACCACATGTATTATCTAAAAACCATAAATTTTATGGGAAAATTATGGTTTACTAAAGAATGTGGTTTTCCAAACCGATTTTTTGTGAATTATACCATTCAATAAAAATGTGATATTTTTTCAATTCTCAATGAAATTTAAATTTTAAAAAAAATATAGACATTTGAAAATGAGGCACACAAAACATATAAATAGTTTGTAATGATTGTATACAGTTCGATACTAGTTGGAAAAGATTGAGTATTTTTGTAAAAAAAGATCTGTAAAAAGTGACAAGAAACCTTGATTAGAGACTTGGGGAGAGAAAACTTGATGAGTGGTGGATGGAGAATCGATCAATAAATTATTTTGGAAAAATATAAAGGTTAAAAAACAATTATTCAAACTTGAAAAACTAAACTTGATTGCCCTAATATTAGCACGTGCAAATACAAATTAACACACTAATCTATAGAGTACCTCTTAGAAATTCATAAAGAATGAAATATATATATATATATATATATATATATATATATATATATATATATGAAATGATGATCATTTTAACATCTATGAAACTCATATACCATGTAATATTCATCCAATAATAGACATCCAAGACTGATGAATGGAAGATCAAATAGAGAAATTATTTGAAGCTTAGAAATCAAGAAATAAGTAGAATCCATATATCATGTATTCACCTAATAGATATGTATTAAATACAAATATTTGAAGCTTATAGTGCACTAAGCTCACACCTCTCATAGATATCATATCTATCACAACTCTTAAAGTTATCGCAACTGATAACTTGTACACAAATCCTAGCTAAGCAACACAATACGATCCACAAGGCTCCAAACATTCCATATAAATAAAACAATCAAAGGGATCTACATAAAGGTGTAAGTTAATAGAATCCTAATAATACCATGCACATTGGACTAACTTCACCTAATTACGTTGAATAAAGTCAAGGATATAATATCCCAATACATGTGGGATAAACTTTCCAAATATATAAGCACAACTTGGCAAATTAAATTGTAGGAAAAGAACTATCCTACACCAACAGATTTATGGATTATCAAGTGTATCATTTATAATTTTATAGACATGTTAATTTATCCAAATTTATTTATAATGTTCACACATTAAAAATCTATATAAATTAATAAAGTGAACATATATATTATTTTTAAAGTAAAACTATGGTCATAATAATCTACATGTGTTACCTATTTATAAAATATAGGATCATAGAATAGCTAATAATGTTAATATAATTATAAATAATAACAATAATATATTATGGCTAATAAGGGAACATGCAATACCATCAAGGGCCATCAGTATCACAAGAGGCTAGGAAGTCACGGGATTAAAGATATCCAAATTAAATTATGTAGTTGAAATGAGCTCACATGGTGAGATCTCAAACTCTTGAATTCATAGAGTTCAAACATAAATTCATGAGGTAAAATGTATGGTCAAAAAACACACAATTGTCATTAATTTTATTGAACTTAAAAAATATAATCATGAATGCAAAATGAAATGTGGCCTCTATTGGCTGCATCAATGTATACATATTAAATTTTGAAATCTAAATTAATATTGCATGGCTCCACACAATTAAAAATATTTAAGTCTTAAAAATAAATAATTGACTAAATTGAACATGAACATGATATGCGTGGCTTATATAATGCAAAGGGGGTTATGACTTGAGAAATGTAAAAGGGAGTCATGAGCAATAATAGATAGGCAATCTTTAGTACTCAAGTCAATATTAATAGGAACGACAGATATGAAGTCACCACATAACAAACCTTAGATCTATAGATATAAAAATTTACATGTTATAAAATAAGAACCAAAATAATTAAAATTTTAATTCAAGGGGTCAAAAAAATTTAGATTAGAAGAATATTTATCTTAACTAAATTATGAATACCTTTTAAAAATGAAATATGTCAAGTTACCAAATTGAGATAGATAGCTTTTAAAAATAATTAAGAGTATCTTCAAATTTGTGAAATAGGTTCCCTATTTATCTTAAATTAATGGGGTGTGTTGGTCACAAAACCATTTTTCAATGGTCATATGTGTTGAAAGTGAAATTAAGGTTTAAAAGGAAGGAGAATAAGAAAATAGATCAATGCACATGATTGAAGGAAAACACAAATATATATTAAATATATAAGTGCAAGGGAAACTATCTAAGGCATAATATGTCTTATTGGGCAAAAGGAAAAGCATCAGGTATTGGATAGTATCAATTTGTATAGGAGTCTAAGTTTCATTGGTAGCATCCACACAAACTCTCTGCTCTTGATACTAGATTTGAGTAGTTATATAGTAGACAATGAGAATTTAAAGAGATATCAATAATTAGAGTGAGTAATATAAATTAAAAAACTAGTTAATTTCATCTCCTACTATCTTTGTTTTTCAATTCGAGGTATCTAAGAGAAATATCAATTTACCCTTTTAATTTTATAATTCTATGGTTATTTCCCTATTTTACACAATTTAAAAGTTTATAGTTTTATATTATTTATATCACACTAATTATAAAATAATTAAAACACATCTACCTATGAATCCTACTCATGATACTAGGAATATTTCCAATTGCCTACAAATTATTTTATACCTTGCATGCACTATTTCTAGACCTTCTTGACCTTCTTTGTAATATACATATTTTGGTTATGGTCTTGGTAAAAACATTAGAGAATCTATTCTTACATGAGTCACATGTTACTACATATTAAAATACATTCATTTAGCAAGTAATTCAATTGCTACAAATATAAACACAACAACCTTTTAAAATATCTCAAAGGCCTTGTTATGCGGCTACTTCTCATTATATTTTACAAAAAAAATTGGATCATCGTGTCCTTATGTACCCTTTACCTACTAGTGTCATTATGGATAATTTTAAAAATTCAATGTAAAGGGTGATCCTTTACATTATATTTAATCTTTTTATCCTTCATTCTTGGATTTTGTATATAATGATCTAGGATTGACTAAATTATTTTGAAGAAGTCTAAATGAATATTCCTTGTTCTAGTTTTATTCCCTACTACGAGGCTCCAGTGGTACTTCAATTCTTTGGCCAATAATTTGTTGTCTTGATAATTTCTATTAAAATTAGTTATAATCTCACTTTTTCACAAATTTTGAAACTTAAATATAACCTAATTATCCTATTAGTGAGAATGTGCTTAAATTAAAAACTATGCTTCCAAATATGTCTCATCAACTATCTAATCATAAATTAAATTTCTATTTCTCCAATAATATGATTAAAATTATCAAATAAAATTTCATCACTAACATGTATCCATATTTTGGTGCATCTTTCCATATGGTTAATAACTATAGTATTAAAAATTTAGAGTCCAACATGCTTAAATGTTTATCTAATTTGTCTATCTCTAGTGGCCCGAAATATCAAGATAAATCAACATTTAAGGATAAGGCTAAATGATGTAACTAATTTAAAAAATAATAAAGGGGTAATAACTATAATAAAAGATGTATAAATTATTACTAACCAAGATAGTCCCATTAATGTTGGTTTAATTCATTGATTGAAAAAGTTGGTAAATAAATAATTGATGAAATTATAGAATTTTATTACCTTAGAAAATCATTATAAATCATCTATAAAGAATGATATGTAAGTAGAGGTTGAAGAGTATCTATAAAATAATTGACTATTTTCTCTCATTTCCCTATTGGCCACATAACAAACACATGTGATTGAAATATGAAGATGTGTCATCCTATCGCTCAAATAATGGAAATTATTTGTCCTATTCTAAATCCATGATTTTTTTTCACTATGGTACACTCATATAAATTTATAATGGTAAAATATATTGAGTTAACTTAATAAAAAGTTTCATAACATATTAAATCAATAACCCCATATTAACTACTACGTAACGAGGTTTGTAAAAAGAATGAGGATAAGAATCCCTCTGAAAATGGGTTCTAAAAACTAAGCCTAGTCATGTACCAATGAAGAATGAAAAAATTTAAGAAAAAGGGTTAGAGGGTCACATGGTGGACCATAGGTTGGATGCAGGGGATATAGTGATATATACCTAGGAGATGAATTTTAATGGCCTTGTTTCATTCATAATTTTTCCACAAGAACTCTATTTATTAAAGGTTTTCAAGCTTGATATTTCCAAAAAGTTCATGAAGTGAAGAGTCTAGAGAACATATGTTGGGGTTTCAAACTTGTAATAAATTTTGTAAAACATTGTAAGGAACACTGGAGTCATAAAATTTAAAATTAAAAAAAAAAATACTCTCAAATTTCTACAGAATAGTTGAGAAATCCTATTTCAAGGCTCATGCTCAAACTCTCCTCCAATCAACACCTATAACCACACCTTGAGAAGTCGTAAAGATAGTTTGGAAAAATTGTGTATTTGTGAAGTATAAGGTTTTGAGAAAATTATGATGGTCCTAAAAATATCAATAACATGAAAAGATTAATTATTAATTTTCAATGGTTAGTAAATAAAGACCTAAAACCCAAAAATACACTCAGACTTATCTAATGAACATCTATAGGTTTCTAAACAAGAGTAGACCAATTTAAACCTAAATAGAAGGTAGAGTACATGAAGAACATGGGAATATAATTTAGGTGAATGGATAGGTAATTGAAACCATTTTAGTTTGAATATATTTAAAAGGAGATAAATATAAGATGACTAATAGGACTTACCTCAAACCCCTACATATACAATCAAATTAGTATCTATAGGCTTGCCTAAGTTCATGAGAGGTATTCTATTGAGAAAGAGATTTAAAGTTATATAAGAGGGAAATGAAAATAATTTTAATATGTTTCAAGGTGTTAGGATATCATTTAAACCCTTAGACCCAATATCAAGTAAGGATAATGTTGAAAACCTTGTTTAGACTTGTAGAGCCTAATTCACACACAGGGAAACCATAAGTAAATCATCAGACAAGAATTTTTATATAAATGAAATGAATGCCTATGGAATTATAAGGTATACAATGTTATTACATACAATTTATAGGTATTCAAAATCAAAATAAACTAATTAATGTGCCATTTAGGCTCTCAAGACCATCTTCAACTCCTATAATGGGTGACTGCATTCCAAAAACCAATATTCTCTTGCTTGTTGACGCCATGACCCTATACATGGAATAAAATTTACTTCAAGGTGAAAATTATCTCTTCAAACTTAATTATTTTTGTATCATTTGTTATATTAGGTTTCAAACCTCCATGAACAAAGCTTGAGACTGTGAACCCCTTTTTAATGGCTTGTTTTCAACGTAAAGGTCAACTTCTTGCACTCACAACTATACAGTCAAGATGCATGGGAACATGAGATACTTAATCTAGTTAATGGATATAATACATTTTAAAATTTTAACATTGGTTTAGATATTGAGATCGCAAGGTTTATGAAAAATTGCTAAGAACCAAAGTCACTTTAAACCCTCATAAAACCTTAGTAGAGACCCGATGTGAGAGATGGACTTATAAATCACATAAAATGACCCATTTTTATATGAAATACTACTATATATTGTTGATAACTCCAATGAGGTCCCCAATGTGTACTTTTTTTATACAGTTAATTGTATAAACTATATTAAAAGTATTATTTTATAATATTTTTTAGGTGTTTTACAAGGTTTTGGATAGTTGAACACTTGAAAATTATTGGTATAAGTCATTTGTGATTTTTTTAATGTATTTTAACCTAAAATTATTTTTAGGACATTATATAAGTGATAAAACAAAGCTTAGTTTTCAAGGCAGTCTTCAATAGGCCTAAAAGGAGACGATGTTTCAAGGTCATTTCACAGTTCTCACACTTCCACAAAGTCTAAATGTATAATTTTTTTAGTTTAGGATGTGAATAGGATAGGTAAATTTAATCACATGATTTTGGGTGGTTTTACATGTGTGTGATAGATATGGAGTAGAAAATCAAGCTTCTAGGTAAGGAGGCCTAATTGACATCTGATTAGGAGAACAAAATAAAAGAAAATGTCTTTTACACACACTATCAAGAAATAAAACTTTTTATGAATTTTTAAATAAATATTGGATCTTAGAAAATGTCCTTATTGTGTTATTATAATCTATACACTTCCTTACATAAGGAGGTTTACAAGTTTTTAGGTCTACAAGGAAAAGAGGCCTAATGAGACCTTGAGGAGCATGATAGATTATTAGGAGTTGTTATAGGAACTATAATGGATTTATTATAGCCTTTTAATGTGTTTAAATTACTTTAATGGATATATAATATTTTTAATAGTATGAACCTAGGTTTTGAGCCACTTGGACAAGGCTAGGCATGGGAGACGATGGAGTTTCAACACACATAAGCATATGGATGATGATTGTTACTAGAATGTCATGTCATATGAGTTTATAAAGGAATAATAAGTGTAAATTGATATTTATTAAATAATATAATTATTAATTTATGATTAAAATTTCCATCTTTCACTTTTGATATGCAAAAAAGGGTTGTTTTGAGGAGTTGTGCAAGGTGTCAAGATGAGTTTTAAACTCCCATGCCACTTGGATGATGGAAAATATTTAGAGGTGAGTCATATGTCCTTAAGTACATATTTAAATAGTTTGTAAATCTCTCTTATTATTAAATTTAATGTGGACACTTGGTAATCTTCTTCTTTTATGCCCCCCCTCTCTCTTGGTAGAAATAAGAGGTTAAGAAGGACGTATTTGGCTAGGAATTTATTTTTGAAGTGAGAATAAGTCATGGGTAGTTATGACAAGGGGACTAAGTCTTGAGGTGACTCATCAAGTGAGAATTAGTCTTTGGATGAGGTGGCCAAGTAAGGTGGAATATTAGTTTGAATACTAATTTTTAATTTAAATAAAATATTTTAATATATTTTTAATTTTCCAACTTATTATTTAGGTGTGTGAATTAGTTAATCATTTAATGCAAGTGATAGTTATCTCTCCTTGTGTTCATCTCATTATTTCATATTTTGTGGTAGTAATTTACCTTATATCAGGTCACATGACATGTAGTTATTTGTTTTGTGTGTATTTAAGTGTAAGGGAGAATATTTTTGTCTATTATTAGACCTAATATTCATCTACCTTGAGAAATATATTACATCTTACGTTCATGTTGAAACACTTTTATTAGGAGAACCTTGGGTGTTGAGATTAGTTTTCTAAATTGCCATTTCATAGTGCAATTTAAAGTAGTCATGTGGAATTAATATTAGTGAATAACCTATTTTATGTTAGTGTTAATCTCTTTATATCCCTTTTCCTTGACATCAATTTGATTATTGGTTAGTTGTAGGTGTGGTGAAAGGGAGGTAGCCCTTCAATCTATATACTCATCTCTCCCATAGGTCACCCACAACTTGTGAGATGTTTCCATGTTACATCAAATTGAAGGAGGCTAGATTATACATCCTTAGGGTGAAAATTTGATTTCAAGTATTTTTTTCATGCCCATAGGGACTCATGGTCTAAGAAGTTATCAAAATTAAATGCTACCCTTAGAAAATTTGAAGTTGTAAGCATTCTTCTATGTAGTATCTAGTGATTCCAACACTCATTTAATCTTAGTTGTAGACTAGTTCATTTATATTCCTAAGGTAAACCCAAGGTCTTCTATTAAAGGCACTATTTTTGAATTTTTAGAGTTACCTTACTAGTTGATTAGATCAAATAGGTTTGATAACACCCATCCATACTCTAAGAAATCTTTGGCTACTCACTTGTTGATTAGGAGACTTTTCTTGGTTCCAACTTGTAATATGGAGGTCCCAAGGAACATTCCCTTTTATTGTTTCAATGTAAATAATTCTATATCACTTTCTCTCTATAATTAAATTCCTATGTTATCCCTCAAATGTGTACCTTTATACATGGGAAAAGCTACCACTAGTCCTTTTAAACACATAAGAAACATTGCTAATTTTTCACTAAAGAGGATGTTGCCATTAAGTTGTTATATATTTATTTCAAGGTTAAGACACTTTATTGGTATTGAAATTTGGATCTCAACTATATCACTACATGGGATGAATTGGGTAATGCCATGAGAAATAGATTTGAAAACAAATTTGATCACTTATCCTTGATTGAGAAACTAACTACAATAAAAAAATCACCTCAAGAGTCCATTCAAGACTAAAAAATAAGATTTAAAAATAATTGGGATAGGATCCAAAAATTGATAAGGCTTATTGAACATCATGTTTTTCTTTACTACCTCAAAGCTTTCAATAGTGATATCTCTATGATGATTCAATCCATGGGAGTGGATACATTGCCTAATGCCTATGACACTACTATAAGGGATCATAATTGCATTATTAAAGATTAGAATATATCCCATACGCATCCCATGAATTTATTTATTGATGTGAAAACTCTTAATCCCACCACTGCTCCTATTCCCACACCTAAGCGTAAGCAAGTTGCCCCTAATAAGTGAATCGAGCAAAAAGAAGAAGATATGATCAATAATTTTAGATAATACATTCAAATATTAAGAGGAAACAAAAATTATATACATGTATGTGTCTTCAATGCCATTACCATCAATACCAGTCTTATCAAGCTCTTAGAAAACCTTTTCAAGGTCAATACCAAGGACAAGGGAAACTAACTAAACTAAGGCAACACAGTCAACAAAATCAAAATGTTCCTACTACTTCTAAAGAACTTTTACCTATCCAAAATAATAGTGTACAAGATAATGGACAGAAACCTCCATGGGACCAGTCTCATGATTCTTCTAGTTATGTAAATCATACATTCAATCAAGCTTATACCACTCAATTGGGGAACAATGACTTTCATCACTTAAGAATCAATTCCTAGTGGAGGAGGTGCTCAATAAATTTTTTCCTTGATGAATTACCTTTAAAGAGACTCATGTGTATTCAACTACCAAGGTAATATCAACATTAGATCAAACTCCATAGCTATAGATATAAGGTCAAAGAAGAGAGTGATTAAAGAAGTACAAGGGCAAAGTAGTGGTTCAAACATGAAATCTAAAGTGACTCAAGGATAAGGTATGCCAAATGAAGTCCCTATGGATTAGGTAAATAAAAAAACTCATAATTCCAATGTTCCTTCTATGCCTTCTCCTATGCACCAAGCTACATAAGTTAGTGGTAGTGTTATAAATCCTAAAGGACACAAAAATTTTGGAAGATCTCTTTGAATATTGTGGATCATATTAAGAAGGCTCATGTAAGAATACAAATGTGGGAAACATTGTCTATCCTTGGACAAATCCACCTACTCTAAAATGATTTATCCAATATCAATGCATCATCTAGGCAGCCTCGTAAAATAGGGGTAGTTTTGATAAATGAGATAAAGACCAAGGATGTGTAACCAATAAATTGATATAAAAGATAAACCTCCTAAATTTTACCTTTATATCATCATCAGAGACTCATTGGTATAAAATATTAGATTAAAAAAATTAACCATGCCTAAATAAGTACCAGATAAGCTGAAGTTAAAGTATGAGTCACAATCCATCTGGGTGTTGTGGCTAGATGGATCAGATGCCAAGACATTTGGCATTATCAAAGGTTTATATATGACCCTCCATACTTATCCTACATATTATACCTCTAAAGATGTAGTGGTTGATGTTATACCTCACTTTTCCCTTTGATTAGCAAGGGCCTTCACTACTAAGATTTGGGGATACTTGACCTTAGATTGGTCCTACATGGTGTTTAGGACCAACTATGGTGCTAATATATCTATAAAGTGTAAAGCTTTGACTAAGTTTCATGTATATCCCTATGTGCCTAACACATCAAACATGAAATTTAATATCAATGAAAAGGGAGATTATCTCAATGAAATTTTAACACCTCTTAATGGCATATCTGACCTATATATTTATGAGTGGGGAGCAGATTAACATGGTTTTGATCCATACAAGCTCATTCAAGAGATAGGTTTGGGAAAATATATCATACATGAAGAAGATGATGAGTTCCCTAAGACAAGTTTTGATGATTCCTCTAAACAAGCTACATGGTATAAATATTTTAGGCATAAGGATTATGATGGTGATATTCATAGTATGCTATAACATGGTAGTGAAGAATATGATGTAATTATTCTTGCAAAATAGGAAGATATCTATGAACATCATATTCAAGAGGAATGTGATGATATATGGTAGCAGTACCATTCCATAATGTAGAGGTTTGAAAAATTAAGTTGGCCTACTCTTCCTCAAATAGATCATAGACTTGATGATAGGGTCAATGGTGGACCTAATAAACATAAAGAAGAGTGTCAAATCCAAATCAAACATAAGGCAGCATTAGAAGAGTGAAATTAGGTCCATAGATGATTTTATGAAATTGAGGAGCAATATAGGCATCAAAATGGTCTTGATTCAATTGTAGATGTATTTGGCAAACAATAAAGTAAGCTTGGTGATTTTATACATCAAGCATATCACAAATCAAATGAAGGTGAAGTCGAGAAAGGTTTCATGATACCCAAAGAAAAATTTGAGAAATGTCAAGTGAGCATGAAGGAGACCAAGAAGGATGCAATGTCAAGCAAGCCTAAAGGAGAACCAAAATTATCATTCAGAGGAGTCTCAAGTGATGGACTTGTAGTTGTCAGAGGCTTCAAGAATGATAATTCATTTGACCACCTTCACCAGTATGTTTTATTTTAAAAACATCCATAATATTGTGACTTTTTTTATCATGAAGTAGTTGTGACTCTAGGAACATTATTTTTGACCCTAGGTTAAGCAAGAGAATATATATTTCTTGTTATGGTTTTATGTAAATGCCTTTGGCATAGTGTGTTTACTTCTTGTTGTGTGGCTTGGGGTGAGTTTGAGTCTTATAGAGGCATGTAAGTTTTAGTTTATATTATAAGAATGACTCTATTTCCCAATAAAAGGATAAGGCCACTGATCCATTACCATTGCAGGCATGTTACCCTTATGAATTTCCAATTTATTGATTAATTTTTAACTTACAGTCAAAAAAGGTTAACCCCCATAAGTTGAAACATTAAATATAGTTATAAAAACTTGTATGTGTTCTTTATATGGTATTAAACGGTCTTCATATGGTCACATTAGTCATTGTCTAGCTTGTTCCATGGTTTGACCTCATGTGTACTTATCTATGTTTAGGGGTCATTTATAAGGTATTAGTCTTGGAAAGTGTGTTAAAGTTAATGACATGGTTTAGAGTCATTATAAAAGGTTATAAATGTGTATTCAAGGTCATAATATCATGTATTAACATTTTATTATGTTCTTATGTGCTAAAATGTCATTTTGGTCACTTTTTGGATCCTATTTTTAAAGAGTTGTATGTATAAAATACAAACTAAAAAAATTCAATAAGTCTTATAAAATATATGATGTCATACATGGGTCAGGGAATGGTCAGAACCTAAAAATTGTATAGTTCAATGCCTAAAGTAAGTAAAATGTCCCTTTACAAGTACTTTTGGGCACATGTACGACATTGCAAAATCTACTTGAAGGAAAAAATGGTTTAATATGGTATATTAGACTTCCGTGGTTAATTTTTAGGATTTAGATAATGTTTCAGGTCTAAAAAATGCATCAGACACTCTCTCTCATCTATCACTACCTTCACAAACTCTAAGAGGCAAAATTCAAATGCAGGATATGACCAGGGGAGATAAATTTGGAGGCTAAAACTTTGTACATTGTTAGGGGTCCTAATGAGATTAAATTTATTGGCACTTTTTTAAAAATTCATGGAAACTCCTTTATGAAAAAATGTTAATAGTAATAGTAATTCATTATGCCTTATCCATCCAAGTAAGGTTTGGTTTTGCTCCTATTTATTCAATATAGAATTTGATTTAGGAGAATGGTTTTTTATAGTATTTTAATAGAATAAAATGAACCCATAAATGGTATTTTCATTAATCAATTCAACTTCATGATATTTTTTATTCAAATGACAAAGTTATCTTAAGTGTGTAAGCATATCATCATATTGCAAGTGTGTTTTGGTTTGTTTGAGATGCTTACACTTTTATAGGTTTTAAGAACATAATTTTTAATATAAAAACCCTCATTATATGATGATTAATATTCTCTCTCTTTTTTAAAATGGATCTTTTTGAATAGGCTTTCAATAAACATAATGTTTTTCTATTTGGATACATGGTCTGTGTAGTAGCAATCTTTTACAGGCAATGATTACCAAACATGGATCAATTTGAAAATGAACATCAATGATTTAGAAATATAGATAATTTTTGGAAATTTTGGAATCTCAAGACAATAATAATTGTATTCAAATGCATTCTCCAATAAGTTCTTTATACAAGTTTCATTCACCTATAGGTTTGCAGACCTATAGGTGAACACTTATAAAGCTTAGGTTTTAATTTTAAAGTATTTTTAAAATGGATACATGTGACATAGAGCCCTAAGCACATATATTACCTTGATATATGTAACTTATATCACCAAAGGAATTATGAAAATCCAAAACCTCTATGCATAAACCTTGCATACAAGATGACTATATACACATGCTTGTACATACCATGATTCAAATTTTGAGATGACATAATGCCTAGTGAAAAGGTCTAGAATATATTGAGATATGATATATATTGGTGAGAATTTAATAAATTAGTGAAAGTGTCATATGGCTTAAGAAGTGGCTTATCAACATATGTAATAAAAATAGAGACCTACACGGGATAGACATGTATGTCCTCATTTTTTACAAAAGCTAATTATGATAATATAGGAGAAAGCTTATAAAAATGACACATGATTCAAGATAAAGGTGATATAAGATAAAAAACCATTGAGGGTAAATAAGCCATTTATAAGTCAAGATAGAGTCAAGAAGATTGAGTTCATAAGCTTAATGCTTATATATAGGTCTGGATATGAAGGCAAGAGAGCAAGGGTTTGAAAATGCCATTAAAAGATCAATAGTATTTTTATTATAGTTTAAATGCCGTCCTATGAATTTTGAATCCTCCAAAATTTCCATGGTATAGTTTATAAAACCATGTTCAAGGCTTATGTTCAAATTCTCCTCCAATCAACACTTATAGCCACACCTTGAGAAGGCTTGAAGATAATTTTGAATAAGTGTGTCTTTATGAAGTATAGGGTTTTGAGAAAATTTATAATATCCTAAAACTATCAAGATGATTAAAATAGTTATTTATGATGTTCATTTGTTTGTAAATAAAAACCTAAAACCCAAAAATACACTCAGGCTTCTCTAATTAGCATCTATTAGTTTGCTAACCAAAAACCTGTCAAGTTCAACCTAAAGATAAGGCAGAGAACATGAATAAATTTGGAATCTAATTTAGGATAAGTTATAGGTAATTTAAACCAGTTTATGCTTAATATATTCAAAATTATATCATTATAAGATACTAAAATTACTTAGCTGAAACCCCTACCTATAATGTTAGATTAATGTCTACATGTCTGCCTAAGTTCATGAGAGGTATTCTATTAATAGACAGAGTTAAAGGTATGTAAGAAGGAAATTAAAAAAAAATTAATATGTTTCAATGTGGTATGGTCTCATTTATGCCCTTAGACCCAATAAGAAGTAAGGCTAATTTTGAAAACCTCATTTAGGCTTGTAGAGCCTAACTCACATAGGTAAGCCATAAGTACAGTCATGAGATAAGAAGTTTGATGAAGATGATATGAAGGCCTAGGGTATTGAATGGTGTATAATGTTAGTACATAATCTTGAAATCTATTCATAAGAAAAATAAAACAAGTAATGTTCCATTTAGGATCTCATGACCATCTTGAGATCTTCCAATGGGTGATTACATTCCAAACAATAATCTTCTCTTGCTTGGTGAGACCATGAACCTATGAATGGAAGAAAATGGACTTCAGGGACAATAAATAGGTATTCATACTTAATTTTTTTGGGCAACAATTGTTATATTAGGTTTCAAACTTTCATGAATAAAGTTAAGACTGTTAACCCCTCTTTAATGTCTTGTTTTCAACATGAAGGTCAACTTCTTGCACTAAAAAATGCATGGGCAAGATACATGATAACCTTATCACTTAGAAATTTTTGAGGGGTATATTATTATTTAAAATTATGGAATTTATTTAGATATTAAGGGTGATTAACCTAAAAAATTTCATTTCTTTTTCATCATCTGTCACACTCATCTTTCTTGTTTACCATGCTTTTGAGTACTTTCCATAAAGTTTCCTTCTTCAAATAGCCATAATACTTTAAATATCATTATGTTTCCTTACCATTTTAATATTTATAACTATGTATTGAAATCAAGTATATAATATTTATACTCTACTATACGATGTTTTTTCTATAATGTGTTTTAAAGATGTCTAGAGTAATAGGTATATATCACAAAATATCTTGCAACAAAGGAATATAATCATGCAAACACATCCTGTAGCCACATCATGACCAAATTCACAGATGAATAGATTATAATTACTTATTCAATAAACTCATGTAAATGGATATAACCTCCATGGATCACAATAAGGTTGAGGTTGAAGAATGAAACAATTTTGTTTGTCCTAAAGCAATATTATAGAATTCACATGAAAAATGACTTTAGCAAAAGGTGTCAATTTGAGTTATCCTAAGTTGAATGTTTTTTAGATTAGAATATACACATATTTTTGTATAAAATAATCTCCCCAACTATATATATATAGGTAACAACAAGGTTTAGATAGTATTAGATATTGATTATAAAATTATTAGACATATTTTGTCAAACAGTTTTTATTGTATTTTATTGTAGCAATTCATTATTGCATTTTGATTAATATTAATAAACATTTTTGAGTCCATTTTATTGTTTTAATAATAAGGATTGAATCTATATTTTAATGGATTAAGGGTCCCCTTTAGAAGTCTTAGAACAACAATCCAACCTATTTCAATAACTAAGCATGGTATTTAGTTTATTTATGCATTGTGTGTTTTATTTCTAAATTATGTGATTTACATTCTTACATATAATTGTTTCAGGAATATTCCAATAGTGTAATAAAAAAAATCATGGTATTATTATAATTTTTAATTCTATCATTACATTTATTGCATGGATTTAGCATCTTAGATTACAATCAGTAGAAAGCCAAATTGGAAGATTTAGTGTGCACATATAGTGACATCATCCTACCCAGTCTACATCCTTGATTTGAAATTTAAATGAAGTATAAAGTGAATGTATATGCTTACTCTCATTATTAATTTTTATCAAGGGAATTATATCTGATTGTGAATCAAATGCTAGTAATTTTTGCACCATTGTTAGAGAAGGGTGTCACACACTTATAATCTTCAATCTTGATAAAGATTATTTATGAATGTTTATTGTTTTTTATTTTCAAATCTTTTTGTTATTTATATTAAATATTTATTTATTTTGTAGTTTAAATCTTTTCTTGAATCATCATCCATTCATAAAATATTTTAAATTCATTCTACATTATTTGAGAAACATGAAGGAATTCCTAAATATCACTGACAATTGTCAATAGAAGAGGTAAAGAAGGAAGAATTTTTGGTTGGATTGGTAGCACAAGATATAAAATTTGAAGAGGTTCATAACCCTGGAAGAGAACCACATTTACCACCCTTTATAATAACCACCTTATCAGCTCATACATAGGAATGTAAATTTAACTTCCTCCATCACCCAAACTTCTTGCTAAAAAGGCATTCAAGTTTATTCTTGTTCCTAGAAGAAACACCAGGACAATAAAATATTCTAATTTGGAAATGCTCTTTGTTGAGAAGCAATATGAATCTTATAAAAACTCCAAACCATACCTATTTTATAAGAATCCATAAATTCATAAGAAGAAAGATAAAGTCTCCATCTTATACACCCCAGGAAATAATATAATTGATAGGAATTTTGAGTGGTGAGTAGTAACAACTTCCGGTCTACCAACACAAAGAGTATTCATGGAGAATCCTTAGGAAGAAAACAATGCCAATGAGTATGATACTTTTGAACTTCCTATACTCACTCCTAATGTGAATGTACCCTTGAATGATATTTGTCACTCTATGCTCCCTAACTTTAGGGGAAAAGCATATGAGGATCTAAACACATTTATTTTTGAGTTTGACATCATATGCCATAGCTATGATTATAATCAAGAAGCTTAGAAACTCAAAAAATTTCCATCAACACTCAAAGATAGAACACTTAAATGGTTCATGGGACCTGAAAAGGATTCCATTTATACTTTAGAAGAAATGAAGGAAAGGTTTTTGAGAAAATACCAAGACTATTGTAGGGGCAAGAACTACGAGAAAGATGACATATTCTAAATGACACAAGATGATGATGATTCATTATAAAAACATATGTAAAGGATTTTATTTAGCTTGTAAAATTCTAAATAAACTAAAATGGATAAAGAATCATTCAAGCTGATATTCCTAAAGGGGATTAGAGATGATTATCTATATGCACTAGATCTAATGTCTAGTGTAGATGTTTTTATGCTATCCTTTAATGAACTAACAGTTATATGTACAAACTAATCCAGATTAACCATGAATAAAATTAAGGGTGTAACCATTCCTATAGCATCTATAAAAGTACTATCTAAAGGTGAAGTTAGTAACCTACTCTAGGACAGGAAACATGGCATTATCAACCACCTAGCTACTTAGTTTGATATATTACATACATATAAGAAGTAATAATAAACTAAGAAAGCCTTAGCTATTTATTGCCCTGAATACAAGAAAAAGAAGGAAGATTGTGCATGCCATTCTATGAAAGCTCAAGTAGCCAGCATAACCAAGAAGAATCATGAAATAGTGGAGCTACATGCCATAAGAGAATATTAGAATCAAGTGTTTTTCATGGCTCAATAGAAACCATGGGTACAAAGCTTAGGTATGACATCAAATTCTATGTTTGTAAATTCTCAATTCCCAAATAATATTCAATATGGTTCTTAGATAAATATATCAAACCAAAATTGGCCCCAAAAAAATTGGAAGCTACACCAAAATTAGCTATGGATGTAACAAAGTGAACAATAACCTCAACCTAATAAATTTCAAAGCTAGTAATATTTTTTCCCTCTAATTCATGGCAATGGCAATTGAGAGGTAATCAAGGATTTCCCCATCAAATGTAATAACCATAAAAACAACAATATGCCTTAATGCCAAACACTCAAAAACCTATTAAACCCACTTAATTACCCACCCAACCCATACCAAACCGTACAGATGAGTTGGTTCAACAAATACAATCCATTGAAATAATGCAATATCAAATATACACTTTTGCTATTAATCAAGTCTAGCTTCACTCAGGACATGTTCTTTCACAACTCACCTCACCCATAATCACAAAACACTTTAAAGAACATGTTCCACTCCATTCTAGTCCATAGCCATCCATGGCCAATTCTGAGCCAAGTCCATCTGAAAATTAGAAGAATCTTACAATCCTCCTTTTCCATAGAAATTAAACATATCACATCCTGAACTAAAGATTGAATTTGATATCTTAGGACAACTCAAAAATGTGTGTGTAACAATTCACTCTTTCAAGAAATAAAGAATGTTCCTATCTATAATAAGGATATTAGAGAGTTATGTTTCAAAAAACCAGAAAATAAAAATAAGGATCCTAATATAGTCCATGTCATTAGCCAACTACTAAATATTATATTGAGAAATATAGTTCCCCAAAAATATTTTAATTTTGGATGTCCTATAGTTAATGTTAGCATCTATTACCAACCCATCTCCAATAATTTAATTGACTTGAGATCATCCATCAATGTGATAACCATGAAGAAAATGAATAACTGAAACATGCAACTCTATGTCCAACACCCATCACACTCTAGATGGCTAACAAGTGAACTATTAAGCTAGAGGGGATTATTGAGGACCTTGTTATCACTATGGACTCTTGTAAATATCTAGTATACTTTATTGTCTTACATCTAAAAAAACTTCGGAGGTTATCCTCTCATCCTTGCCCACCCATGATTGGTCACCACTAATGATTTTATTTTCTATAGGTCAAGAAAAATGCTAATTTCGAATGAAAATGACACCAAGAAACTAGTTCTTTATTTACCTTCCCAGATTGATGGCCCAACACATTGAATTGATGACATTAAAGAAGTTGTTTCCTTGTATACTCTCTATATAATTAACCAGAGTATAGCTCTGTAGGTATAACAATAAGATAATGTCCTTACTAGTATCCTACAAAATACCTATCGACAGGATCCTATAGCCATAAACATGTTGGAATGTACACCATGCCCTCTTCAGAATTTTGTTTTTGAGAATGATATTGCTAAAATTTTAAGAGACAATTGGACATTCGATAATTTCTTCCCCATTAATGCAGTTATGCTCCATTAATCACCAATTTAGACATCATGCTTTATTTAACAAAACAAGTAGACATTCTTCCAAATAACCCTCTCAACATTAGCACCTCCTTAACACTCCAACAAGAAAGTTAGTTACTTACAATGTTGATAAAGCACACAAAAACATTTTCCTAGGATTACCATGACATTAGAGGAATACCACTAGATTTATAAACACATTACATTTAGATTAAATAAGAATGAGAACCTATTCACCAACCCTAATGATTAATGAATCTTGAAGTTAAAAACATTACCAAAATTGAGGTGCAAAAACTCTTAGATGAAATATTTGTTTATCTTATTTTAGATAGACATCGGGTATCACCAATCATCATTTTAGGAAAATGGCATATTTATGTTGATTAACAAGAGTTGAATGCTACCACCAAGAAGGATCACTTTCTCCTTCCATTTATTGATCAAGTGTTGGATAGATTAGTAGGGAAAAAGTAATTTTTCTTCCTAGATGGCTATAGTGGTTATAATTAGATACAAATTTCTCCATAAGACCAAGATAAAATTAATTCTACTTGCACTTGGGAAACCTATGCCTATACAATCTTGTAATTTGGTATTTACAATGCCCAACCTACTTTTGAAAGGGATATTTTGGGCATATTTTTTATATCTCGCATCACTATGTTGAAATATACATAGAAGATTTCACTATCTATGGATAGACATTAGAATAAATCCTCACCAACCTATAGAAAGTTATTCAACACTAACAGGGGCACCTATTATCTCTGAGCAATGAAAACTTTTATATGCTTATGACCGAAGGGATTGTGTTGGGGCATTACATATCCCTTGCTAGAATTCATGTTTACCCATCAAAGATAAGTCTCATTAAGGATCTACCCAAAAATAAGAATAAAAAATATGTTAGAATTTTTTATGACATGTTAGTTATTATAAACGATTCATCAAAGATTTTAGTAAAATTACCATCCTATTATTTGGATTGATTAATAAGGATGTTAAATTTACATAGACTAATGATTGTCAAACTAATTTTTAGTAACTCAATGACCTTATCATAACAAATCCTATTCTGAGAGGGCATGATTGGAAAAAGCATTTTTACATCGACATAGATGTATCCAACACAACTTTATGAGTTGTCATTGGCCAAGAAGAAAAATCTTTGAGTTATGTTATCTATTTTATCAACAAGAATCGTTAAGGGGATAAACTCAACTACACTATAAAAGAGAAGGAATTTCTTTTTGTCATTTATGAGATCAAAAAATTTGACACTACATTATAGGTTACCAAATATTCATCCACACATATCATGCAATAATCACATATTTAATGAATAAACGTACTATAAAAGATAGGATAATTTAATGGTTACTTATACTACAGGTGTTTGATATTACCATATTGGACAGACTAGGTAAGGATAATGTAATAGAAAATTTTCTATCTCAATCATAAAATGATTAGTAAAGTCTTATTTTTGATGATTCTTTTCCTGATGAGAATTTATTTACAGTAACTATTCAATCTACTTGGTTTGTAGATATTGCTAACTATCTTGTTATAAGATTACTACCACAACATTTCTCATCTAGGGAAAAATAACATTTGATCCAAAAAAAGTATACATTTTTCTTAGATTGTAGGATATCTCTTTATCACTGGACCAAATTTAGTTATGAGAAGATGTATCTGATAAGATGAAGATTACGACATTCTCAGAGCCTACCATGATAAACACTGTGGGGGTCATTTTACTTATAAATGGATTGATATGAAAGTACTTACTACCATATATTATTAACCTTATTTACATAAGGATTCCATGATTTATACCTATAAATTTTATCAATGACAATGTATGAGAAAACCCACTCACTTTGATGAAATGTCATTACATCAACAATTGGTTCTAGAACCCTTTGACAAATGAGGACTAGATTTTATAGTTCCCACTGATCCTAAATATAATAAGGAATATATACTAGTTTGCACTGATTATGTCACAAAATGGGTTGAGGTTAAGGCCTTAATGCATGCTTGAAATGGGAAAGTAGTTGAGTTCTTGTATGCATAAATCTTCACCTATTATGGAGTACCAAGAGAAACATTCATAGAGTAAGGACCACATTTCACATCATACCTCATAGTTGCCTTAGTAAAAGAATATGAAATCAAACACAAACAATCTACCCCTTATTGTTATCAGTCAAATGGTCAATTGAAAGTGACAAACAAATAATTGAAAAATATACTTACTCATACTATCAGCCAACATAGAAAAGATTGGCCAACTCATCTTCTAGAAGGAATCTAAGCTCATATAATCACTTGGAAAAACATAACTATTTTCACCCCATATGAACTAGTTTATGGTAAGAAGCCTATTCTACCTATTGAGTTTGAGCATAAAACATCCAAGAAAATACTTGATTTAGGCTTGGATATTTTCCAAGCTCAACAAGATAGGATCATGTAGTTGAATGCACTTGATAAACTAAGAAGGGAAACATTCATCACATTGTAATAGTGTAAAGACAATATGTGGGTTGCCATGATGGGAACATCAAGACAAAGAATTTCCAACCTGGTGACTAGGCACTCCTTTTCAATTATAATTACAAGGATCATAAAGGAAAGTTGCATTCCTAATGGCTTGTGACTTATAAGGTTGAATAAATTTTTAACAATGGATTTACAAAGCTCATGAACATTTACTCTATTCAATTTTGACTAATTATTAATTGACACATGCTCAAGTTGTATAACAAACTATTTTCTAAGGAAACTCTCACTCACCAACTTCTCAAAGAATAACATCCATCACTTCTCCATGAATAAAATCAACATGTTTCTCTAGCCAAAGGGTATTTTTGTCAACCCTTCTCTAATTTTTTTAAGAGCAATAAAACTTCCTACAATCAAGAATAAGCCATTCATAATGGATTGGATCAGGATAAATAGAAACCTACCTCTTAGATTTCTATAATTATAGTTGAGTTGAGATCATAAAATATATATAAAAAATGGGAACTATGGCAATAAAACTTTTTTTTCATCTATTTTTTCTTGCAAATTCATTCCCTTGGAGTAGAAATACAATTTCTTCTTTGTTACAGGAAAAAAACTTGCTACTATGGGATTTTTTTTTCTTTTTATAGGACATGTTTTATTACTATAGGAAACATTTATTATTGTAGGATGAATACTTATCATTCCATCCTACATTACATTCTCATAAATGATTTTTTATCCCAATAAAATGGCAACACATGCTCATACACCTCACTCCACCACTTTGAATCATCATTTACACATTAATGAAAGGTATTCCAAAAATTACTAAGATGATTATTATATATTTATTTCATGCCATAAGTTTTAAATAATACTAAGATAATGTGTCTTAATGTTATTAACATGACACCATATCTTCTCCTTATCATTCCATTTCTTCATATATTCTCCTTTGTGGATTGATGTGACAATTAATGCACTGATACCACCACCCCTTGTTATTTCCATGGTCCATTTATGCATGTTAGATTTATCCCTTAAGGACAAGTAATGGTTTAATTTAGGGAGGGATTTACCATAATTAAAATAGATTATATTACTCCTAAATAAATTTTTTTAAACATTCCACCCAAAGATATAAAACCCTTGTTACAATAACACAAACCCTGCAACTCAAATTTCATCTCACAATATGGGAAGGGACTTTCTTAAACATAAACCACATAATATCACACCTCTGACCAATAGCTTTGACATCCAATCCCTATTCTAGAATGTAGGATGGGCACAATATTTTTAGAGTATATAAGATCTAGATCAACGAATTTCATAAGAATTCAATGGCTCATTGTATAACAACCTAGTAATAGTAAAATGAATGGAAATAAAGCTAATGGAAACCATCATCAGTAGAGTAAAAATATTGACATGATTAGGGGAATAATGGTAACAAAAATTTAATGCTAAGGCAAAGAGGTGGAAATTCATCAGAGGAAATGAAAGCCTAGAAATTTCAAAATTGGCAATACATAATTATATTTGCTAGGAAGATGGGCCAAAGCTATTAAGTTCATTTATCGATATTTGACCTGTGAAGGGAGATATTCTATGTTGCATGCCATTCACTTCAAATTCATGAATCATTTACAACATGGTAATGAGGTAAATTTCCCCAACTTCTTGCTTCATATAATCACAAAAATGATGGAAGCATTTCAAAGAGGTATTTCTAAATATCTTTCTCATCATTGTTTAATCTAATTGATTATTGAAGACTGTTTACAAAGGCCTATAACTAACATAATCTAGGAAGATTTTATCCAAGTATCGTGAAATGTAGAAAGTGATAGAGAGCGAAATGAAATAGAAGAGGAAATGGAGGTAGAAGAACAGAGGATAGAAGAAGACCTTCTTGTATCTCCACAAGAAACAACAAAAGAAAACCTTCCTGCAACTCCACAAGAACCTATAAAAGAAGACCTTATTGTAGCCACACAAGAACCTACAAAATAAGATATTCCTACAGTAACACAAGAACCTGTAATAAGGATAAATATTTAATAAGGGGATTATATAAGTAATAAATCTAGATGAAGAAAGAAGAAACTCACTCTCCATCCTAATTTACAAGAATTTGAGGAGAAACTTCCACATTTTCCTAAAAGGGATAAGGTAACCTCTACTTCTCATAGATCCCATAGATTAAGAAGGAAGATGAAGGCTATGACTTCTAATATTATTAAAATTAATGAAAATTTTGGAGAAAAATAAACTACCAATAGTAATCAATCACTAGATGCATTTAGTTTTTAAACTAATAAGGAAGAATGTTCTCATGAATATAATAAAGAAGACGAACAAGTAGAAGACAATATTAAAGAGATGAAACAAATAGAGGATATTTAATAAATTCAAGAGCAACTAATGCAAGAATAAATGGAATAAATATAGAATCTTGTCATACAAGTGGAATTTCCTAATTTAGAGCAAGCCCTATAGGAAATTGAGTGACTAAGAAAGAAGCTACATGATCAGTCATGAGGAGGATTAGATGCACTTAATACAACAATGTTTTAGCTATATCCCTCTACTAAATACCATCTTATAGTAATTATTTCACAACCTTATATAGTGGTAAAGTAATAAGAAAAACCCACAACTGCCCAATATGGTATCTATAATTCCTCATTTATAGTATCTTCTAAAATGATAAATTGGATAGACATTTAGTCTGAATGTCTTAAGGCATTAACAAAAGAGAATAAAAATTTAAAAGAAGAGGTTAAGTTGAAGGAAGAAATAATGTCCAAACTACAAAATAAAACTCAATATATGGCATGTCTTACTCAAGAGCTCACTGACTGTAGAACTCTTGCAAAAGTATATTAAGTTTATCTTAAAGAGAAATGGCATAAGTTTAAATTTTTGAGAAATGACTGTGACATGCCTTACAAAGTAATTGATCCCATCTCCTTTCAAATCTGTAAAAATAGCTCACAATATGAACAAGCACACTTGTATGAGTTCTATCTTCCCAAATATGTTGTGCCTTATGATAGGTAATGGAACCCTAACCTATATGTTGGATAAGTCCTTCTAAAGAAATTTTCATTATATCTTTTGAATGGGCAAAGAAGAAGAAGAGAGGTGGCTAAATATAGGAAAAAGGAAAATGAAATAAAATTTCCTATCAAAAGAAATTTAATGACAACTGAGGTTGTATCTATAGAATGGGATAATATCATGCTGAAAAAGGAAGCCAAAACTTGGTTTGCCAAGAATTGTGAGTAAGACCACATTTTTTGCTTAGGATTGAGAACTTATATTGGTCCTGCATCAAAATATTCTTGCATTGAGAAATGGAATGAGATCACTCTTGCACTAGGAAAGAGAGAGCCATATTCTCCTTTTAACTTAAAGGTAACATTTAACATGATCATAAGATATATTATACTTGCAGGTGAAATGGGATCTCAATTGTTGAGCCTCAAATTCTAGCCCCCTCTATTTTGGTATCTAGTTCTAGATTGGTAGGACAAAGCCCCATTGGTTGAAGCTAGGGAGGTCATAAATTGGCAATTGTTTGAACATAGGCATGAATTTTATGCTTACCTTGTCAGTGGTGCCATAGACCCTATGGATTTTAGAACTCTCTATGAAATGGAAATGAATAGGTCTATTGCATGTGGTCGAGTAAGGTCTTATGTTAGGGGGTGTGATGATCCCCAAAAATTCCATGTTTGTTTCCTCATCTATAACACTCATAATTCTTATTTACTATGTTTTTGAGTACTTTTCATAAAGTTGTATTCCTCAAATAGCCATAATCATGTAAATAGTATTATGTTTTTGAGTACTTTTCATAAAGTTGTATTCCTCAAATAGCCATAATCATGTAAATAGTATTATGTTTCCTTACTCTTTAAACAGTTATAATTATGTATTGAAATCAAGTATATAATATTTATCTTCTACTATAGGATGTTTTTTATATAATGTGTTTTAAATATGTTTTGGACTAATAGGTATATAACATATAACATCCTATAGGAAAAGAATCTCATCACGCAAACACATCCTTCAACCACAAGATAACCAAAATTGTAGATGAACAGATTTTGATTCCCATTTCAATTGACTCATTGAAACTACTATAACCTCCATGTAACACAATATGGATGTATTTGAAGAATGAAGTAACTTTGTTTGTCCTAAATCAATATTGTAGATTTCACATGAAAAGTGACTTTAGAAAAAAGAACCAATTTTGGTTATCTTAAATCGAATGTTTCTTAGATTAGAATATATATTATTTTATATAAAAATTATTCCCTTTTGAATATAGATAGGTAATAGTAGGGTTGAGAGAGTAATAGATATTTATTACAGAATTATCAGACATACATTTTTTCAAGTAGTTATTATTGTAATTTATTGTAGCAATTCATTGTTGCATTTTGATTAATATGAATAAATGTTTCTAAGTACATTTTAGTGTCTTAAGAGGTACGATTGAAGCTAGAATCAAAATGAGGAAGGGACCCCTTTCAAATTCTTGAAGTAACAATATAACCCATTTAAATACCTAAGCTTGTTATTTAGTTTCTTTACACATTGTGTGTTTTATTTCTAAATTGTGTGATTTACATTCTTGCATAGAAATGTTTAAGGAAGTTTCCAATAGTGTACCCATTTATTTCATAGTATTATGTTCATTTGTTATTCTAGACTTACATTTACTACATGAATTTAGCATCTTAAATTACAATCAATAGAAGGTCAAATTAGAAGAATGAGTATGCACATATAGTGACATCATCCTATCAAGTCTATGTCCTCAAGTTGACATTTAATGAATTAGAAGGTGTAGGTCTATGGTAATTATCCTTATTTATTTTGATCAAGATAATTATATCTGATTGTGAATCAATTTCTAGTTAGAGGGCCTAGGGTTTATAAAAAAATTGCTAAGAACCAAAGTTACTTTAAAGCCTCTTAAATCCCTAGTAGAGACCCAATGTGAGAGATGGATTTATAAAGAACATAAAAAGATCTGGTTTTATCCTAAAAACTCATGGATAATTTTTAGGACTCCAAGTATGTCCCAAACATGTACATTGTAGGGACTTGTAGTTCTACAAATTGCACTATTTTGCAATATTTTTGGGTGTTTTATAGGTTTTTGGATAGTTGGACACTTGAAAAATATTGGGAGATGAAATTTATGATTGTTTTCATCTATTTAATCCTAAAAATTTTTGTATGACATTCTAAAATTGATCAAAAAAATATCAAAGGCAAGTTTCAACAGGCCTAAAATGAGACTAGGTTTCAAGGGCATTTCATTATTATCAAACTTTCATAGGGTCTCAGGGCCTAAAATTAGGCATAGAAATTGGTATTATTTAGGTAAAGTGAATTATTTTTTTTTCACATGAGTGGGAGAGATTTGGAGTTTAAATTCAGGATTTTGGGTAGGGAGGCCTAATTGAGGCTTAATTGGGAGAAGAAAACAATATAAAAAGGCACTTCCACTCTCTCTCTTGACCTAAAACATGGAATGGAGTTTTAGATACATATTGGGTCCTCAAATATTCCATTATTTTATTATTTCCAACCATACACTTCCCTACACAAGGAGGTTTACACATTTTTAGGGTTACAAGGAAAAGAGTCCTAATGAGAGCTTGAGTAGGATGGAGTATTGGCAGTTATTATAGGAACCCAAATGGATTAATCTAGATATGATAATTTATATTAATTCCTTTCATGAATAGATAATGTTTTGAATAATATGAACCCATGTTATGAGCCTCTTGGACAAGGTTAGGTGTGGGAGATAGAGTTTTAAGACACCTAGGCATATGGATGATGATTGCTAATAAAATGTCAGACCAAAGGAGTTTATAAATACATGATAAGTGTTGAATGAGATATATGAAAGCATATCATGGTGAATAAATTATGTAAATGTCCATTTTTCACTTATCATATGCAAAAAGGGTAGTTTTGAGTAGTTTTGCAAGATGTCAAACTAAGTTTTCATCTTCCATGCCGCTTGGATGTTGGAGCATCTTCATAAGAGAGACAAGTGTACTTAGGGACCTTTTTAAATATTTAATACCTCTCTCTGATTTTTAACTTCCATGTGGACACTTTAAAGTATTATTCTACACAACCTCTCTCTTCCTCAATTCTCTATAAATGTTACCACTTTTGGCCTTGTAAAGGATCCACGTCTAGTATGGAAAATCCTTGCTAGTTTGAATAATAGTTTGGCCTTTGAATAAAATATTTCAATTTGGTTTTAATTTATTAACTTATTTTTAAAGTTTTTGAATTAATTCAGTTTGAATGGAAAGTGATAGTTATCTTTCCTTGTGTTCATCTCATTTTTTCATACATTATGTAAGTAATCTACCTTATAGCAAATCACATGATGTGCAGTTAGTTTTTTTATGTGTATTTAAGTGTAAGGAAGATTATTAGTGTCTATGATCAGACATATTATTCATATACCTTGAGAAATACATTACACCTTACCTTCATGTTGAAATACTTTGGTTAGGATAACTTTGGTTGCTGAGATCAATTTTACAAATTACCTTTTTATAGTTTAAGTCTAAGTATTATGGAGTTAATATTGGTGCATCGCCTCTATTAGGTTAGTGTAGACTCATCTCTCTCATAGGTGACCCATAGCTTGAGAGATATTTCCATGTTACATCAAATTAAATGAGACTAAAGTATACCTCCTTATGGTGTAAATTTGATTTCTAACATGTATCTAAAGGGATTTATACCTTGGTGGATGTATATAATTAGTTATCATCCTCACAAGTTTGACTACAACCATTTCAATATTTATCATCCTCACCAATTAGACTACAACCATTTCAAATCTTATTATATTATTTTGTAGGTTTTCCCTATTTTATTATTATGGAGGTTGTCCCTTTGAAGTGTCATAGTCATATTTATAAAGTATTCTTATCTTTCATCAATTATTATTCTAGATTTACATATTCTTTACATATTTTTATGATATACTATTCCATTAGTGTGAATTATCTAATTAAGGTCATTACAAGTGGTATTAGAGATTCAATTTAGGTAACCTTTGGTATTGTAGTTTTTAATATTTTTCATATCTATTATCATGAGAGATGAAGGATAAAAAACATAACTTGTGATTTGATTTTTATTTTTGATTTTGTTAATTCAGTATTGTTTCAGGATTGTATTAAATTATATAAATTTTTTCTCACCTTTTTGTAAATTAGTAGCATTGGATTCATCTTGGTGATATGATCATAGTCATATTATCATTTGGTACATGTTTTTGGGCAAAAAAACCCTAAATCTTAGGGTTTTCTCATGGCTAGTTCAAACACTTGTAATTGCAAGAAAGGGAAAGACAATCTAGGCAAAATGCTTCCCAAATATGACATAGAATACAAAAATTTATATTCTATTTTTTTTGGATTGGTTAACCAACATTAATAATATATTCAAATCATGGTAAAGAAATATGACCTTAATGTCATAAAAGCAAATGCTAATCTGGTAAAAAGCAAGATGGATGATGTGAAGTCTAATTGGAAATTATCAATAAAAATTTGACCACTCTTGCAACTTATATTCCAAAACCAAACTATCCTTCAGTATTACATTTAGGTTATTTCATATAGAACAATTAAAACTCAAATACCGATTCAAAGAACATGCTGACAAAATTGGAAATGCACAAGTTTGATGGTAAGGATCTAGTAATTAGGTCTGATTAAATTAAAATTTAATTTAATCTAAATCAGACCTCATGTGCATAGAATGTAGTCATAAAATATATATACCTAGAAGTCAAGAATCTCATTTGGTATACATGTTTTTTCATTCAAAATAAGGACATTAATGTTACCTAGTCAGTGTTTACTGATGAGTTACAGATGCAATATAGAAACATCATAGAAATATAATTCAATCAGTTACAAAAATTACAATAAATAGGGTTTATCAAGGATTATATTTATAAATTATATAATCTATCTTATGCATGGATGAAATCAATGTGGTCAAAACTAATAACCTATTATTGGATGGGGTCAAGGATATCATCCAACTTGATGTTCACATACTTAATACAAGTTCAATATATGAATCCATGGTATTTATGAGCAGGGTAGAGGAAAGACATGGTCACACAAAAGGTTTTTAGTAATGTTCAAGAATCTAATTCCTTAACATAATCATTTCCTTAGCCTACCACATTGGCTCCTCAATAAATTCAAGAGAAGTGTACAAAAGGGTTATGTTTCAACTATGATAACAAGTGGTTTAAAAGACATAAATGCATTGAGAATAATTTATTATACATTGAAGGATCCAGTGAATATGAATAAGAAGATGATTCCTCAGGTGAGGGTGAGGAATACATAGAGGAAGAATCTAAGTATTCCCAACCTACTATCTCATGTCATGAACTTTCATGTATTAGCACTACTTAAACACTTAAGGTTGTGGGTTTCCTCAAGAAACATAAGGTGATAGTGTTGATTAACATAGGGAGTACACATTAAATTATCGATAATAAGTTGACAACTCAATTGACCTATTTCATTTACGTAACTCTAGAATTTTAGGTTATGATTATAGATGGTGGCATATTCAATTGTTTTGGGAAATTCCATAGTATTAATCTTGATATGGGAGTTTATGTGGTATATTATCTTATGTTTTATATTCTCATCACTGGAACAAATGTTTTTTTGGGAGTCTAATAGATTACAACCTTTGGCAGAATAGAGATGAATTTCTAGGAACTTTTCATGCACTTTTTTTTTAAAAGTAGGACATTTAAACTACATAGATTACGGAAAAATATCCAAATTTAGTTATTTTACATTAGATGTTAAAGATTATAAAAAGGGTGCTAAAAAATTTGTAGCATGATTCTTTTACATATAACCAATAAAGACATCTACATGTCCTAATCTACAAACCATTATTGATGACCACCCATTGATTTTTGGCACAATGCCAAAAGGAATACTATCAAGAATAAAACATCATCATGCCATTAAACTAATTTCTAGGAGTCAACAACCAAACATTAAACCTTAGATGTATCCATATCCCCAAAAGAGTGAAATTGAAAATATGGTACATGAGATGTTGGAGGCGGTCATTATTAGACATAGCCAATGTGAATATACATCCATTGTGCTCATGGTGCGGAATAAGGATGACATTTTTTTTATGTGAAATAAATACAAAGAACTCAAAAAGTACACCATCAAAGATAATTTACCTATTTCATTAATTGATGATTAATTAGATGAGTTGAATGGTTTATCTTAAAAAACTAGATCTTCATTCTTGGTATCATTAAATTTGAATTATAGATGAGGATATCAATAAAATAACTTTATAAATCATTATGGTATTTATGTATTTTTGGTCATGACTTTTTGTCTCACAAGTTCACCATCTACATTTCAAATTTTGATAAACATTATTTTTATGCCTTTTTCAAGAAATTTGTTTTCATGTTTTTTGATAAAATCATAATATACAACAAAACTTGTGAAGAACATTTACCACATATTAAAAAGTTACTATTATTTTTTGAACAATATCAAATTTATGTAAAACCTTTAAAATGTGATTTTGGATTCCAAGAGGTGCAATACTTGGGTTATATTGTTTCATATGAAAGAATAAAATTTTACCCTAAGAATATCAAATATATAATGGGGTGGCACATGAAAAAAAACCTAAATCATCTTTGAGGATTTTTGGGGATAATATGTTACTATCATAGATTTGTTAATATTTATGGCAAATAATAGCACCACTCACATATTTGGCTTTAATATAAATAATGTAAGCACATATACAATGATCCCCACATATAAGCATGATATATGATTATAAGATTGACAAATAAATATGCCCTGAGAGCAATATAAGCTCAAAAAGGGAGGTAAAAATGTCTAATAACAATATAAGCTTAGATAGAATATGATCCCTAGTAAACTCGAGATATAAATTTAATGCTCAACTACAAAATATGCACTACGGTGGGAAATACGTATCAATATAGCACACCATAATGTGCCCTAAAGGTAAGTAAGATGTATCAATAGAGGTTGTATAACGGTTGTTCCCTAAGATTGGAAAGATGTGAAAATGTAAGCTCAATAGGACTAAGGCCCTATAGTAGGCAAGATATAAAAAAATAAACATTTATGGGATAATGCCCCATGATGGAAAAAGTATATCAATATGGAAGTGAATTAATAAAATGACACATAATGGGCAAAATATATTAATACAATCCTTTCAAAATGATGCAACCATGGGAAGTTTTAGTTGCTATTTATATCAAATTGGATATATGTAGTTTTTTTCTATTTTCAAAATGGATAATGGTGTGAAAATGTACATTGGTAAAACCACCCAATTTTTATACAATTTCCTACATTTATGATTCTAAATACTTTATACAATATACACTACCCTATTTTGGCACATAGTTTCAACATAACTACTATGCGTGTGTGGATATGATTATCCTTGAAATTATAGGAGACATGTATTAGTTAGCTATAATCTCTATTTACACACACACACCACTAAAATTGGAGACTCTATATAATTAATACATACATAGATGTATGAATGTATGTTTGTTTGAATATATGTATATATATGCATATATACGTGTGTGTGTGTGTGTGTGTGTGTGTGTGTGTGTGTGTGTGTGTGTGTGTGTGTGTGTGTGTGTGTGTGTGTGTGTGTGTGTGTGTGTGTGTGTTTCCTTGACATATTTCATGTTGGATATTTCAAGTTGTAGAGTAAAACTTTATTATGAAGAAGCATTATGTTAGGGTTTGATAGGGTTGGACATCAATAATTATATAATAATCAAGGAGGTTATGATGAACGTCAAGGTGGAATGTTTAACAAAAATTGAGGTGGATTTTTATCAACTTTAAGATGGATGGAGTGCTTAGAACCAAGAGGAAAGTTATAATCAAGGTAGTGGATTCAATCAATCTAGAGGGTGTAAGAAAGATAGTGGGTTCAATCAAGTTAAAGGGTCTAATCAAAGTAGTGGATTAAATCAAGATAGAGGGTCTAATCAAGGAAGAGTAACCTTCAATCACATATTAATAGGTTGTATACACAAGGTTTGTGGTCATGTGACTTGATTCAAGTGTGGTAAAGGCCACTATCCTAAGGTGTTTAGAAATTATCTTAGTTTTAAATTTTATTCACAACTAGGATTAATAGGATAACTAGATAAAATATTATTTACATTAGATGATTATTTATCATAGGGTAAATAATACTTATTGATTTTAAGTTAACACATGGGTCAATATAATAATATAGTTACTAACATTATTGTTATAGAACAATAATGTATCTTTGGTTAGTTTATAGAAGTTGTATTATTGTTATTGTTATTGTTATTATTATTGTTATTTTTATTGTTATTGTTATTGTTATTGTTATTTTTAATATTATTTTTATTGTTATTGTTATTGTTATTGTTATTGTTATTGTTATTGTTATTGTTATTGTTATTGTTATTGTTATTGTTATTGTTATTGTTATTGTTATTGTTATTGTTATTGTTATTGTTACTGTTACTGTTACTATTACTGTTACTGTTACTATAACTGTTATTGTTATTGTTACTATTACTATTACTATTATTATTACTATTATTGCTATGGGTTAAACAACCACATGATTCTAGTATAGAATCATGGGAAGTTGAATCCCTAATTATTGGTTATCTCTAACATATAAATCTGGCTCTATACATATGAGTCAATTTAATAGGAAATATTCATAGTGTGAGAAATGATATATTATGTGATAAAATTACTTTTTTATGTGTTCAACTCCATTACATGAGGTAAATATTTGTTAAATCGTTTATAATACCTAACATTGGTATTAGAGTAGGCTATTATCATAGTAGTGTTTTTGTCAAGGATGGGATTTTGAGTATTTGTGAGGGGCAACCATTATTTTTAATTACCCTATCTGATGTAATTTATCCTATGTTAAATTCATCAATATTTTAAACTTATGTAATTAATCTTTGTGACACAACCATTAAATATGGAAAGAAAGAGAGGCGTAGATTTGTTGTTTCAAGATTCCAAAAACATCCCATCTAAATAGACGTATCTACAATAGCATTGCATCCAAAATTTATTGGAAGCTTATTTTTGTAATGAAAGACACTTGGCTCACTTTCTTGGCTCTATATTGAATATAGAAACTTCTATGTAGAAGGTAGATCTATTCAAAGAATCCATGAAGCAAAGAATTGAATAGAATTCACAAGTCGTCATTCAAATAATTGTTCATATTTGTTAGTATGCTTTAGTTTTGTAGTATTTCTTTGTACTTTGATCATGCAAATTGATAATAGATCCAATTGGACTCAAGTTTTTTTTAATGGATCTAAATCAACTCTCCTTTTTTTCATCTTTATTGGCACAATTTTAATCTATTTTAGTGTCTTTATGATCTATAAAAGTTGTCCTGAGTGAAAATAAAGTATCAACCTCCATATGTGCATTTCAAATACATTTGTATCCATATGAAGTCAAGTTGTGTGGTAAATTCAATCTCGATACATGGTATTAAATAAATTATTCATTCCATAACTATTGTTTATTTTTTAGTCTTAAATGTCAAAGTCATTATTACATGTTTTTAGTTTTAATTTTAGCTATTATTCACATTTGATATGGTCAAATAGATTTAGAGTTAGTGTCAATATTTGATAATTTCCATAGAAATCTTAAAATATAAATAAAACCATTGAATATAAAGAGTCATTTTGATTCAAAATTATTTGTTCCAAATAGTAGAGAATATATCTTATAAGGTTGCATTTTAGGGTGACCCTAATTGCCTATGTAATTTTTCACATTAAGGGGGGACATAAACCCAATGTGGAAATAATTATGCTTCACAGTTTCATCGATTGAGTATGCAGTATGATGAAGGAGGTTAGAGGAAATGGAGGAAGGAGGTTTTTCAAGGCTCTCATAAGTCACTAATGATGAGGCCTATGTGATTTAGTGACATCTTTTTTAGTTTTTTAGTATGGTGTGTAAAATAAGAACATAAGCTCATTCATGTTCACTTGTGAGTAAAATTCCTATGTAACCACTTTTATAGAATCATTATAGAATGTTTCTCAAAATGTATTATAGAAATCATATATATTTGAAATTTTAATGGTGATATACATAACTACATGAGGTGAATAGATTGATGGGTTCATATTCATATCCATGTTTATGGTAAACCTATAGAAAACCATGAAAGGTTGATGAGGAGTACCTTTAGTTTTGTATAAATATCTTGAGGTTAGGTCCATTGCAAACATGTTACATTTCAAAAAATGGGATATGTTTTACCAGGTAAAAAATGCGGGGGTGGGGGGGGGGGGGTGGATGCTGGGATTAATATTTAGATTGGGTAAAATACTATCTACATTGGTTGATTGTTTGCTATAGAGTAAACAATACTTATTGTTTGTAAGTTACCATATGGGTAAATACATTAATATAGTTAATATCATTATTATTATTATTAAATTAAGGAGTGTGGCCCCTAGTTGGTGCCTCTTTGATAGAATTATTAGTAGAGTCACTGAGTTATTCCCTTTTCTAATCATGCACCAGCTATCCTCCATAACAACATCCTTGTATGGAATGGTATAAAAATGGGGTCTAATATGTTCATTTAGGACAATGAAAAGGTGTTGAGAATTATTAAGTGGGGTGAGTTAATTCAAAAATTGGGAATTAGATAGTAATAATATGAGTGGGCCAAATAGGACAATTAGTTAAAGGGAGAATTATAGTATTATTTGAGTAAGATGGAAGGTCATTTCTATGGGATGATTTAATCAAAACATTTTATTGGGTAACATTAATCCTATTAACTCAAGGAATAACTTCTTTGGTTTTAGGATGGATTTTAGATTCCTCATGATAATGGGACTAAATTTATTTTAGATTATGATCAGAGTCATTTTCTGTGATAATAAAAACATACATTAGGTTTATTAAGAAACACCAAAAGGTGTGAGACTTATCATTCAAGATTAGAATAAAATGGATGACCCACCCCCATAGTGGGATGGGGGGAATTTAGGATCCAAGTCTAATTACATTCAAAATATTTATAAGCACCCCAAAAAAATAATTGTAGATATTGTATCCTAACAATACACGAGGTTTTCATTGGCATATTATCCATATGACTACTAAAGCCCTATATCCTACTCAACAAAATTTAATTGTAATTATAATACACACACTAATTTATTTCATCCATAAATAGATACTTATTACATTGTATGTTAGAATATTCACAAAACTAATGAAGTACAATGTACTAATATGACTATCACATTGTATACATGAAAATCGACATCTCTATAGATAATTTAGATAGCAACATTATAAATAGAAGATCCAAATCTTTGAGTTTTTTTTGCAAAAAAACATTTAATATAAGAATTTCTAGTAGTGGTGGAATATTTTTTGAGGATAAAAAGTAGAATGAGAAGGGTTGAAGGTAAATGATGTTTAGTGAAAAGAAGAGTTTGGGTATAGGTTAATTGAAAAAGTTATAAACCACAAATATGGTTGTAGTTTTTACAATACCACCTATACCTATTCTATTCTCCACTCATCATTTATTTGTGCATCACAAAATGGATTTTATATAGTGTTATAAATATTTCTATTTGTAAAGTGCTTACCATAATGTATGAAAGGTAAATATATTATTATGGCCATTCACCACTAATGTCAAACATTAAAATAGATTAAACATAATTAAGAGTGCCATTGGTTTTGAAAAAGGAGACTTTTATTCTTTTTTCCATTTTTTTATTTTGTTTTGCTAGACTGTAGTCTTTAGTAATAACATGATTTTAAAAATTAAAAGATTACACAATCATTTTTTGTTTACTATCAACCTCAAGTTTTCTGTGCATGTTTTATCATTTAAATGAACTCTGAAAACATTCTCTTAAAGGAAATGTTTATAAACTTCAAAATTATTATTGATAAGGAGAAATGTTTATTAATGGTTTTTAAATTGATAATATATGTTTAGGTTAGAGGAATTCAATGAATCATTCA
>JARHVA010005836.1:485000-540000 GCA_037957365.1 Torreya grandis
TATATATAATATATATATATATATATATATATATATATATATATATATATATATATATATAGTTTGAAACTTGGATGTTTTATCTTGATCTATCCACTTCAAGCTATAGTGGCTCGTTGAGGGGTTTTGCCTAAGCACCACCACTGCATGAATCATATTAGAAGATGTGGTAAAATAAGATCACCACATCTTGTCTAGCTAGAAACCATAAATTTAGATGAATATGATAATGTCAGTTAACATGTAAGACCACCATTTAATCCATCTTTGCTACTTTGTTTTCTAGGAAACTAGATTCTAAACTTAGTGAATGTGGGTGATGATGAAACCATGCTATAACAAAATCATATTAAAAAAAAAAGAAAAAAAAAAGAAAGAGTTTTTTGGATTTTTGGCCATTTTAACTACCAAAGGATGCAAAATAAAATGGTAAAATGGTCACAAATGACAAAATATGGCATTTAGTCAATCAATAGTGAAAAATATTTTTTCATATGAGAAGTATGATTATATGTAAAACATATCTAAATCAATTCATTTGATCATGCAACTAGATCCACTTTGAATATTGGTATAGGTATATCATACATCAGACATGGGATGGTGATCAATGTTGGGGTCATAAAATTGATATTTATTTTATTTGAAAATCCAAGCTTCCCTTTCACCACCTTACCATTATATTAAAAAATGGCCAATATTTTCAACATGTTGTTCCACCATATTTAAGTAACTAAAAATAACCGAGTGTGCATTCATCAACTCATTCATAATCCACCACTAGAAAGACGTCCATTTTTGGGTATCATTTAAGGCATAAAAATTAATGATACCAAAGGAATTGTTATCAATGTCAAAAATCACCAAAAGGAAATAATAACAGGGGTCAAATATGGAGTCCACAATATGAGTTCCATTTTAGAGAAATGAATTTAATCAAGCCAACAATTACCAAGTCATGAATGATTTTCAAAACTATACTATTGGACAAACCACTTTATTGATAGAAAAGTGTAGTCATATAAAATGTTAAAATTGGTAGTTTGTGGGTGGCTTGAGACACCCTATCCATAGGTCCTTTATGCATGCTCTTGCGACTCTTTTAGATACCTTTTTGCTCATTACTAGTCATTTGGGATTTTCTGAATGGTCTTCCACCTCAGCTAGACAACATTCTTTGTGCCAATCCTATTCCCTATGGTCTTGAGACTATAGAATAAGAGCACCCCATTTAGACTATAGCACTAGAAACTAAAGCATCAACTTTTTGTTGATCCTAACCATTTTCAATTTGATCCCCAATGGTCATTTTCATCTGATCTTTATCCTTAATTAGGTCAGCTTAGCACAAATACATTTGACCCATGACCAACCATTCCCTATAAAATCCCACTCAAATATCATTTATAAAGGGAGGTGACAAAAATTACAAATGAAGTAAGAATATAAATAAAACACTAAAGCAAACTTACCTAATTTTTTCACACAGTCATCCAACACATCTACAAACCTACTCAAATCCTCATAACAGTCCCTAGCCACCTCAAACACTATCAATTTAGCATTTACATCTACATAACATTGTTTCACAAATAAAATTAGGTGGGATAACTACATATGTCTTGATCCCTCTTTGAAGTATTGGTATGTAGGCAACTTGCCCACACGAGGGGTGTGGATAGCATGTTTAGTAGATTTTCTCAAGTGACTCAAAATGTCATTTTATCAATCATGATGGAGGGTTAGGGTTTGAAGATAAAATCATCTCCTCAATGAGTTTCATCAAAAACTATCACTCGAGTTTTCATAAATATGCTTGTACAGGCACAACACAACTACCTAGAATGTTTTAATTCTATATGATCAGTTTGGATAACAATGGTAGGAATGGATAACATCACCAGACACCAAAGCATCCACTTTTTTGGTGCTCCTATCCTTTCACCCAGTAAAACCTAGATTTAGGTTTATGAAACCTTCCCAATCCTACATAGCTATTTTCAACCTTTATATCAGCCATCTCAATCTTTTTTACTGCTAAGTTATATTTCTTCTTATTTATTTTTATTTTTAGAAAGCTCCAAAAGATAAACATTTGAAAAAATCAAGACTATATTTATTGGTTTATTTTGTACTAATTTATTCATCTAATCCCTTAACTAAAATATTAATAAAACTATATTATTCCCAAATAAGTTAAATCATTTGGTGAAATTAACTTATTTCATTTACACACAAAAACCCTATAAACCCTAGGGAAAATTCCTTGCTAAATTTTAACAATATGTTTCTAATTTTTTTAATTAAATTGGATTTCAAATAAAATCAAAAATGGATCTCACTTATTTTAAAATAGTTTTGGAAAATAATAAAGCTTCCATACTTGGTTATATCAAGTATATGAATGATGAAGTTTACTATATGTTAATGCAAAGCTTCAATCTTTCATTTTCATGCCTACATTTTATAATGTGGGATGATATTAAGAAATTTATTGCTAAACATGTTAAGATTCCTTTCCTTGAAATAAATCTTTAATTTTATTTAATACAAGGTTTCATTATTTATTTTACTCTCTCTCTCTCTCTCTCTCTCTCTCTCTCTCTCTCTCTCTCTCTCTCTCTCTCTCTCTCTCTCTCTCTCTCTCTCTCTCTCTCTCTCTCTCTCTCTCTCTCTCTCTCTCTAGCATAATAATTTTCATATCCATCTTGCTAAACATGTTACAAATTTCATATTATGATTCATTGTTTTTTATGCATTACTGAAAAGTTCCATGCCCTCTATCCCTTATTGGCTATCTCTCATATGGAATGTTATTTATAATCATTTTTTATATAACTTCAAAATGAAATCCATGAATTTCATCCCACATACATGGTTTTTACCTAGGTTTATATAACTCTTTAGCTACTTTTTAGTATCTCCCTATCACTACTAGACATAAGAAAACACTAGTGGTTATATCTATTCCTCCTTCCTTCAAACATGGCTTACCTAGATCTTATTATACACCTACTACTAGATTTATAACTATAGTAGATCATACAGTACATGTTATCACCTGACTTTATAAAGATAAGTAGGTTGATTACACCCATGACTATAACTTTATCACTCAGGTTAACACACCTTCTGATAAAGTTTTAGCTCCTCCACCAACTATAATTATTCCTCTAGTTAAGATTTAGACACAACCGAGGCCTCCATCATCATAAAAGAGAGTTCATACACTTCTATAGAATCCTCTCTTAGAGAGACCACTACATCAGTGGTAATTTTAGGACTTTAAACAATTTTCAGCTATAGTATTCACACCCATGGTAGTATCATTGAGGTCTCATGCCTCTACACATACAACACATTTTTAGAGAGATTATTATACTAAAATATGGGTCCCTAAGAGCCCCATAATTGTATCAAAGTCTCAGAGTTACAAGAGGAACCTATAGTCAGTTTCCACTATAGAGATTTTAGAACACTTACAACATACACACCTTTTAGAGTCACAGTCTCAACCCTTCAATCGTGCTTCATGATCTCACACGATACCACTCCTTGATACATGAAAATATGATAGGGAGTATATTATGAGACTCATCTATTAGTATCATTTATTCTTAGTCTTTCTTGTAAATAATTTATCAGCTTATAAGTACATAGTTTATTTTCACTTGTACAATATTTCTCATCTTATTTGTACATAATTTCTTAGCTTATTTGTACATAATTTATTTTAACTTTCTTATAAATAGTTTCCATATGATTAATTGTACATATATTATTTCAAAATACCAAAAATAATACAATATTTCAAAATGAGAAAAACAATATAACATGTCAAAATAGAAAAACATTCAAATAACTCAAAAAACCAAAAATGTTTCAACTATATGCATTATCCATACTTTACATTTTTGCCACCATGCTAGACTTACATTTTTTGTTATATGCTATTTTTTTCAATTTATCTACATTACCATGTTTCATTTGATCTTTTCTGAGTGTGTGTAGTGGCACCAAGATCTTTGATTGCTTCACTCTACCCTTTGAGAGGGCATCCTAATTTTACATTTGAGACATACATCAACATATCTATCCACCAGGGGCATCTTATACATGATTACACCATCTAGGTTATGTCATTCCTACACCACAAACTATATTTATCATGTTGATATACATTAATTACTAGCTTACATAGATTATTATATCAACACTCACTAGTATATAACACTTATGTATTAGCATCTACCTAGTCTTGTACTACATTTTTTTCATACTTTCACTTCTTGATTTGATTAGTTAGATGTGATAGTATTTATATAATTTACATTCCTTCCTTTCTTCCTTTGAGTAGCTAGATGTGATTGCATTTATCAGTTCCTATTTTGTTACTTGTGTGTGACTTAGAACATTTACCAATGTCTTTCGCTTATAATTTTCTATGTGTGTATGGCCTTCATGAGAATATTATTTTTTTATAATTGTAGGTGTATTTGGGATTTTTAACATGCATTTGATGCTTTTTTTCCTAGTTTTAGTGACATGTGCCCATGTCCCTTATTTTCTTGGCCACTTGGCCACTTGTTATGTGCTTCTTTCCTTGCATGATTATTTGCTTCTTTGATTCTTAGTTGTTTGCAATGCCATGATCTACATCATTCATTATATTCACTTTTTGGATGCCATGATGGACATCATACTCCATCTTTCCTTGAAAACTAACCATAGTTCATGTTTTAGTGTAGTATAATACATATGCTATTACATTATTACATTTATCAAGGCATGCTCCTATTGATCTAACAATATCCAACACAAACTATGCTATATCTTGAGACATATTTTGGATTATCATTGTTACATCATGTATTTCATAGCATAACATACTTGTAGGGCCATTTATTCTGAGGGAAGTCATTGTAAGGTCTTCATTCCTACCCTTAGAAGAGGGGGAAATAAACAAGGGTTTTGTCATAGAGATCAGATCCCTCTATTGATCAAAATCAATTTTTATCATGCTAAGAACAACAATCAAAATTAAAAAACATGCATAATAGACAAAAATAATACTAAAATACATAAAATAAGAATAAAAAATAATAAAGGATAAGAGTGTCTCATTTATACAACAATGCCCCAAATTAAAGTGTCCACTTTTTGGTGTTCCTATCCAAACAACTAAAAACCTAATTTAAAAAAATAAAATAGAAAGGTAAGGTTAATTATAGTTTTTCTAGCTATAGTCTAGTTTAGATTAGTTATTTTTAGTAAAATTTTACTTAGATTATCCAAATATAGCGGGAATCATGTACGACATGATGGATCTCACTTCTTCTTTTAAATTGGGCAGTCAGTACAAGTTCTAGATTAGAATCCATGTTATAGACACCAATTATTGAGGGCAATCTATAGAAACCATTTTCCTTCTTCTATTTCCATTTCATTATATTACCCAATTATTCTTATTATTTACATATCTTATTTCATCTAGAAGTGGTTGGCATCATTTTGGAGTGGTCTTCATATAAACCTAGTTCTCAATTTTGGAGTGGCTTTCATACAATCCTAATCTCCACCTTTCATAATGGCCAAGATTGGCCTAGTTCTCAATACACATTCAGCTATCCACACTATATTGTTAGATTATAGAGCATTCATGGGCTTCATAAGCTATCTCATACAACATAGATTCATACCAGTATCAGTTCATTTTTCACACTTAGTGGGCAATGATGAAACTAGAGGACTATCTAGCCTTTGTATTTTGAAGCCACCTATTCAAAAGGATTAGACACATAGTCCAAAAATTGACTAATACACACATGATCACATAGATTCACTATGTAGTGGGTGACAATGAAGCCAAAGGGATAGCTTTTTTATTATTCAGCCACCCTCAAGTAATTGAGCACTCAGCTCCATTCGTGATATTACTCTTGGTCCAACACATACCTAACATCACTCAACATCACTAAACATCACAATAGGTTTTGTATTGGTTTACATACCTGATGATGTATAATAATTACTTTATTTTAGTCTCTCTTTTACCCAAACTTTATACATTTTTATTGCATACATAGTGTTTCTAGTAGGAACTAATCTACTCCTTATTTTCTCTTACAGATGTACACTTCATGTTGTACTCTCTCTAAACATAGTCAAAATCACAAATCTTCATGGGCATCACCCTTATATGTAAGTTCAGATAATATTTCTATTTTCCTTTATCCTGGTATTTCACTTTGCTACATCACTAGAATAAAGGTAGCCAAATGTAGTCATATAAAATGTAAAAATTGCTAGTTTTAGTGTGGCTTGTGAGACCCCATCCATAGGTCATTTTTTTCATTCTCTTCTAACCCTTCTAGACACATTTTTGCTCATTACCAATCATGTACGACCTTTTGAATGGCCATTCCACCTCAACAAAAAACAATTTACCATGCCAATCCTATTTCCCCAAGTCATGACCCTATAAGATAGGAGTGTCCCATTTGGACGATAGCGTCTAACTTCAAAGAATTCACTTTTTGGTAGTCCTGTCCATTTGCACTTTGAGCTGAAATATTCATTTTCATTTGGTCCTTATCCTTTATTAGGTCATCCTAGAATGAATACATCTGACCTATGACCAATGTTCCCTATAAAATCCTAGTCAAAGATCATTTACAAAGGCAAGTGACCAAACTATAAAAGTAAGGAAAAATAGAAATAAATCACAAAATTAAACCTCCATAATCTTTGCACACAGTCACCCAACACAACTGTAAACCTAAACAAATCCTCATACAGGACCTAGCCACATCAAACACTATCAATTTGGCATTTGCATCCACATCACACTATTTCACAAAACACACTAGATGAGAGAACTACATGTGGATTGATCCCTCTTCAGAGTATTAATATATAAGTAGCATGCCCATAAAAGGGATGTGGGTCACATGTTAATTATAATTTACACACAAACCCCCCTTTTCTCAAGTGACTCAAAATGTCATTTTATCAAGCATGATGGAGGGTTAAGGTTTGATGATAAAATCAGATCCATAATAAGACTTGTGGACAACCAACACTCAATTTTTCATAGGCACACTCATATAGGTACAGTGCAACTACCTAGAATGTTTGAGGTCTCTATGATCAACTTAGACAATAGGAATAGGAATAGACAAAAATGTCAGACACCAAAGCATCCACTTTTTGGTGCTCTTTTCCTTTCAACTAACAAAATCTAGATTTAGGTTTACAACACCTTCCCAATCTTGCACAACCATTTTGAACCTATGTATTAGCCATCTCAGTCTATTTTATAGCTAAGTTATAGTTCTTTTTATTTATTTATATTTTTAGAATGGTAACAAAGAAAAATAATTAGATAAATTAGGACTATATTTATTGCTATATTTTGTACTGATTTATTAATCTAGACCCTTAACAAAAATAGTAATCAAACTCCATTATTCCCAAACAAGGTAAATCACAAAGAGAAGGAAATTTGTGACCTTAATTTATTGAAGGTAGAGAATGTACATATCTAAAACTAATTCTAGAAATCTCATAAAACATACCTTTAACATGATTTTATTAGTTATTAAACATTTAGTGAATAACAATTCATAAATTATGGGTATCAAGAGACATACTTAGAATGTAGGCCCTCTAGAGCTTCATACCAATTTTTCAATATTTATGCATTATTAGAATGAATGAACTCCTGATATTGAAACAATATTTCTTGTGTAAAATATAATCCATGCTCTTCCTCATATATAGTTTATTTAATACGGGCCTCTCAGAATGAGCCAAATATTCTCATAAAGGACTCTATGAGTGCTTGTTTGATCTTGGATGGGAAAAAATACTTGGAGGGTGTGTAAAAGAGTTGAGAAAGATGTTTGAAGAAATTGTCAATATGGATATAACATTATTGTTCATGGGAGTACTATAGAATTTGGGATTTATCATTTTAAATTTAGTTTGGACATGCTCTTTTGTAGGTTGAGTAATGGGTGAAGACTCCCTAATAGGTTGATCAGTTGTCAATGATGCCTAAAGTGTGGAACTAGAAAATGACTTCTTATTTTTAATAGGGTTATGATTAGTAATACAATTATTATATTTATTTGTTCATCCCCTACTAATTTGATACCCATCCTCTTGAGTACTCTTGAACTTATCAAAATTGGGTTTGGTAATTATCCTATTACGAGGGAAGTATAAAGGGAAATATTTTATCTTGTTGCTTGTGCTTGAAAATGAAATAAATTGTAAGACAAATTGATAAAGATAACTTAGTAAGAGTGATGAGAGTCACCAACTTAAATCTAAAGGAACTATTTAAGATATTTAGAGAAATCCACTTTTGCACAAACCCTTTTATGGGGTTGTGCTGAAAAAATCATGGAATCTCATGGAAAATAACATATCCAATGGAGGTTACAATTTTATTAAAGGAATGAAATAACATTGAGGCAACCTAGTGAATTCAAAATAGAAGAATAATTTCAAATAAATATGATCTAAAACAAAAAAATATCATGTCCAGGATGAAAGGATCATCAAGGAATTATGAATATACCAAGTGGTGTCACTTCCAGAGTTTAGACTGATCAAAGTAAAGGAAATTTTCTATGGATAAGTCTATATCTATATGAGCACCAATCTACTTACAAGAAGTTTTCATAATAGACCAGTTGATATGCCATATGATTAATGGTAAAAGTTAACATGGGATCAATTGCTTAAAGAATATGCACCAACAAATTTAAGCTTCTAGTTCAAAATTCTTGTCATCCATGAAGAATTAGGTGTTTATGATACTAATTTGTTGTTCAATTTTATCGATGATCACCTGTATGATGAAATAGATTTTAAATTTTGTTTCAAAGATTGTATATATAATCACTCGCATAAAAAAGTTAGATATACATTTTAAACAAAGGTTTATGAATTTATAGAAAATGTTAATACCATATTAAGCAACGAATTTCTTGTGAAAAATCCTAGGCACCCTATTAAAATTGAAAGGTTGATCCCTAATCTTCATAAATCACATGCACACTCATGGGATGACTTTGTCTATGAAACTTATTGTAGGTATGAAGATTCAGATGACATAAGAATTGACATGTCTATTGAAAGCCCTTATGGGAGTCCTTAACAAGAAGCATGGATGGGCCCTTGTAAGGTTTGTTTGTTATCCCTTTAATACGATGACATAGATGATTTAACTATGAAATTAAATCCTAGAGTGTGATCCAGCTAATCACACCATGTGACCCATAAAAATGTTCTTATCTTGGATAGTAGAGTGGGTTTGTCCTCTACTGTTTATAGATATGTGATGCTATTTTATTTCTATAAACATTTTTATTTGATAGGAGCATGCACTCATATTACTCCATGATTCGAGTAGGGAATTCCAATAAAGTTGGAAGTAGCATATGTGGTGGGGGTGGTCTGTCAACATCTTAGCTTTTATTAGATGCTCCTTGGGAAGTACACCTTTTGGTATGACACGAAAAAAGCATCAATGCTTTTATCACTTTTCCTAGTAAGATGGGGCTATTATCCAACAAACCTATGTTTTTGGTTATCTATAATCGATTCCTACTTGAACTGGTGGAAAAGCTCTCCCAATTCTTTATTTAAGAAGAGTTTTGGGTTCATTCACTACCATTGAATGCTTAGAGTAAAAGGAGAGAGCTCTATAATTCTTAGAATAGGTCTATTAGGTATTGGTTGAGACAATTACCTGACTCATAGTCTAGTAGTTTCAGAATTGTTTGGCCTTATGCACTGTGCATAGCCTATGAACCTATGTTTGGTAGTTTCTAATTATTAGTCTTGAAGAGTTGGTAGGATTAATACTATGTATGTTTAAAATATTGTTGAACTTAACTAATTTTGTAATGTTGTTTTATGCTATATAAATATATATTTTTTTCAAATGGTCTTTCTAGTATCAGAGCCTAGTTTGCCTATTCAGTATATATTATGGGTTATATTATCATCTTGAATTGTTTGTTCTAGCATGTAGGGAAATCATACCACTCTTTGGATTATCTGTTTAAAGTTGATTTGACTACTAGCTTTCCTTGATTCATAAGCTCAAGGAACCTATTATGTCTGAATTTCCTTGAGACTTCTTTGGCACAATAATCTATCAAACCTAGTTCTTGAATATGCGTGGGTTACCTAGAGTTGAGGAATTAAGACAAGGTGCAGTTTATTCCATCTTTTTTTCCTAATAACCCATATTAAAATAATTTTCTATTGGAGGAGGCCCTAGAAGTTACAAATTGAATGAGCACTAGGTGACAACAAGGATAAGTTCTCTCAAGAAGAGGTGTGTCTTCTAAGCGTTATGGACCAAGTAAGTGCATGTTTTGTTCCTTTTTCAGATTTGATAGAGAAATTATAAGTTAGAAATAGAAAAGAAGATGAACATGAGCTAATCCAATATATTTATCTAGAATCTACAAAGGCAAACTGGGAACTCCCTAGACAATATTTGTCTGAAGTCTATAAGATGAATTTCTTCAAACAAAAGTTTTAGACTAAAGTCTCTTTCAAACAATTTAGTCTTAAAGGTTTGATGTTGGGAAATCTTGAGGGTAATTGATTCAATATACTTTCTAAGGAACATTTTAAGAAATTTTATAAAAAAGCTATCATTTTGTACACATTGGCCAATTAGAAGGGGCAATAGTACCTCTTTTCAAGAAAGGCCTAGATGTTCCTGTTTTATTTGTTCTTATTTATAACAAGCTAAAAAGCATTTCCCAAGCTATGATTAGTGTAATCAATGATAATGTCCATGATGGTAAAGTTACTTGTCAAGTTTATCCTAATTTTATGGCTGACTTAGAGGATCCTACTATTCCTAAAATACTTAGATGTAATTTAAAATTTAAGAACCTTGAAATGTATCCTAGATCTATTCCCTTTAGTACAGTTACCTAATGGGTCTTTTGATATTGTAAGTATCCTTTGGTACCCTCCAATTATACTCAAAAACCCCAACAAACATGGTGATGAAACATGGAATAAAAAATATAGAAGACCAAGTCAATATCAATCAAATAAACTTTAAGACAATCTCCTTACCCAAAGAATGGGTGACTAGCTATAGAAAGTGTATATATAGGCAACCTAAGAAAAAAACCAAGTACACTCCTATGATAACTTCTCTTTCTATAAAAGAAGATTTTGGAAGATATAAAATCGGCTTGGTGGAAGAAGAAGAAAAACAAGAAACCCAACAAGGATAATTCCGTAAACAAAGAAAACTCAAAAGGTCTCAGTCTATGAAGAAACCCTCTATAACTAATTTAGAGACCCTCAAAACTATAAGATTCCCAAACTGAAAATCTAATGCTTCTAAATTAGATTGGTCAAGATACCATAGTTTTCTTGATGAAGAAAAATCTTATGTAAACCTAGATGAAAATCATTTTGGAAAACATCATGATTGTGATAGTATAAATTATACTAAGAGAATACAGAATGCTCTGCATACTAATATGTTTAGAGGAGAACCAACTGAAGAAAGAGAATATCTTCCAAGACAAGATGAGTTGAAAATCTCAACTACTTTAGAAAAAGATGCAAATGGGGTAGATGTCAAATATAGTGTTCTAAAAAATATGGGAATGTTTCCCCCAAGGCAATTCTATGTAAAATTCACATCTGATGGCCTATTTGTTATGCAACATGACCCAATAGAAGTAGTAGGTAGGGGAAAATATAACTTTACTATAGGAAGGAAATTAAACTGGTGTAATTCAGCATTAAATGAGTTGGGAAAAAATATTGATGAACTTTATGTGGAAATTGATTAAATCAAAATCTTTCTAGATGAAAATGTAGGAACACTGGTTAAGAAAGCATTGGACCAAACACAAGACCTAGCTCCACTAGTCAATAATAGTGACAAGATTTAAGGTGAGATAAATGTAGCCAAAGCTGACCTAGTTAAGTTATATAAAGGCCAAAATAAACAAATAGTAATGTTAGATGAAGCCACTGGCATAGTAAAACATCTAGGAGAAGTCATTTTAGAGCAAAATCTAGACCTCTCTCTTGAGACTACTAAGCTTGAAGAAATAAAGGAAGATTTGAATAAGCTGATTATGACAAATACACATGGTTATGATATTCTTAAAGTTATCCACATAGGAATGGTGGACATTTTAAGTGTTGATACTAGTACAATTTTTCAAACCAAAAAAATGGACATTAGCCTTGAACAAATAGAAAAATTTGTCATAAAAACAAATGATCAGTAGAATGTTAGAGTAGAAGAAACCAAAAAGAAAATTCAAGTACTTCAAGAAAATGTTGATACCTTAGTAGGATCATCCTCACTTGTTTGGAATGAAATACTTGAACTGTAGGAAAACATTAAAAGGTCTTATAAAACAAACACTCTAAGTATGGTAAAAATAGGAGAAGGCACCCCTTCTAAGATCATTGCATTAAGACAACCTACTATAGAGAAAGTGTCTGATCATGCTAAATAAATTAGATAATTAAGATCCTTTATAAACATTGAGTCATTAAGCATAATTTATTTTCTAAAAAAAATTTATGACACCTACAAAAGGCTTGAAAGACTTAATAAAAATACTAAAATTTTCAAAGAATTGGTTAAGTTGTCTAAGGATATAAACTAGAAAAAGAATGTTGAAGAAAATATCACTGCCACGTACCTATATTTCAATGAACTTAGTGAACTAGATTCGAACCCTCATAATCTATAAGTCTTACATCTCTTGGATGTTTCACAGGATTGAATTGAGTGCCTGCTCATTGGCCCTAAAGGTGTGAAAGAGGAAAAGGTTGTACTTACAAATACACCTAGATGGTTGGAAGAAGTATACTCATTTAACACTAAGTCATCCAACCTGTCTATAGTCACACATAGGATTAGAGAAACCTTTCCCCAAGGAAATTTTGATAGTGTTGAAGCCCTTGATTAGGATATCTAGTGAAATCAAGGAAGATAGCTAGATGATCTAACTCAGGTTCCTATACTTCCATATTCACTCAATATTTATGGTTAGTGTGGAATAGGTAATGATATAAGGTATAAAATCTAGAGTCTAATTGAAAGACTCCACAGATGGGCATAAACTCAACAACTTGTATTTGGGATGACTGAGGAAGAAGTCATGGACCTTATAATTGCTAACCTAGATGGTAGCATAAAAGGATGGTGGTTATACCTTACAAAAGACTAAAGGGTTGTGGTAAGATCCATGGTATCTGACTTTGATGAAGTAGTTATCCATGAGTATGTTAGAGACAAGGTAAATGTTGATTCTATTAAATAGAATAGATTATTCAAGATGAAGCTTTATAACATGAAATACTAGGACATTCAAATGTGATTTTGCTCTTTTGGTAAGAAAAAAAAATAGACTTGAAAGACTAAAACTAAACACATGTTTATTAATGCACTTCTTAGCAAAACATCAAATGAAGTATTGGCCTACATAACAACTAAAAAGGAATCAATGATTGGATAAAAAGCCAAAGTTACAAAAATGACCTTAGGTCAAATTATCTAGTCTATAGAATAATATCTTTATACTCAATGTAAGGATAAAGCTACAATGAACTTACTTAAGAAACAAATGAAAACCTTTGATAATATATCTAAAAACATAGTGGATATAATACACTAGGCTATTATCATTGTAATAATTCTCATTATAAATGCCACAAAGGAAAGCGCAGATCCCAAGAATGGAAAATTGGAGACAAGGCCAAGTATAAGAGGATGGTTCTCTAAAAGAAAAGCTTATGTTAAGCCAAAAATAACCATCTCAGGTAAGTGACCTATAAAATTTTATATCTATGGTCAAGAGGGTCATATAGCTCCTCAATACCCAAATAAGAAAAGGTATCCTAAAAAGATGAAAAAGATTAGAGCTATACTTCCTAATGAAGAAATGTAAGTTATTTTTTAATTCAGCTCAGATGATGATGTCTATTGAATACCCACTAAAAATGATATTTCTTCAAGTGAAAATGAAAATTAAGTAATTCAATTTGAAGAAATATCTTCTTCTAATAAATATGAGACTAAACTCTACTATTAAAATATGATGTCTAGATTTGATCTTGAAGCCTGAATGTAACATCTAGAATATCTACTCTAGAACTATAATCTCCCTCTTTATCTCATCCCTATCTATCAGGATGAGATTACCCAATTACATAGCATGCATGGTGACCCTAAGGGAAAAAAAATGTAATAGGTTGACTTTCATGACAACCCAATGTTATATGCACAATAGGAATGGAATAGAAAACAAAAATCTAAGCTTAAGAATCCAAACACATAGACCCTGATAAGATACCAAAAGCCTCTTATTGAAATACTTAGAGCTATAAAATCAAAAATAGAATATGCTTCTCAAGATAATAATGAATAAATAAAAATTTATAAATATTTTATAGAGGAAAACAATCTTGAAGAGTTCCTACTAACCATGGTTGTTTTTATGCTAGATAACAAAAACAAATCATTATCTCAGTAAACATCATTGTTTCAAAAAATGGCTTATTGACCTAAGATTTTTTATTTGATACTTGAGAAAATATGAGTATTTCAAAGCATGGAGATATATTAGAGTAATTTTGGCAAGATGCTTCATTAGATTTTACCACTATCAATGGGTCAAGGACTACGATAAATAAAGTTGCTCCTAGGGTTCTACTTAAAGCAAATAGAATTAAGTCATATGTAAAATTATGGATGTTGGATAAGATGTCGATAGATATTATTCTAGGAATGAAATTATTGAATCAATTTATGACTTATACTATTCACATTAAATACTTATATTTAAACTTCTTTTCTAATGAACACCAAATTCCTAGAAAAACCCATGCAACTATAAGAATTGCCACAAGATCCCATGAAGAAGAAGATAGGAAATTGTAGATGAAGATATACATGATAGTAAAAGATTTTTAAAAGAGAAGAGATATCCTAAATATTGTCATAACAAAGATCAAAGTATTTTATGATAATGATCCCAGAAGGTTTTGGGATAAGTGTAAACATACTATTTCTCTTGATATAAAACTTGGCACTAATCATACTGGAGGTATCAAATCTAACACTATCCCTTTCTCCCCTTCTCAAGTTGAAATATGAGAAGAAGGGATCAAAGAATTGTTGAAGAAGGATTTGATATAGAAAAGCCATAGTGAATGGGCTTCTCCTATATTCTATGTTAATAAACACTCAAAGAAAAGATGGAAAATGAGATTGGTAATAAATTATAAAAAGCTCAATGATTGGCTTATACCTATTAGGCATCCAATCTCTAACAAGACTATTCTTATCAACAAGTTGAAGGAATGTTGCATTTTTTATAAGTTTGACTTGAAAAGTAGATTTTGGAAAATCGCAATAGAACCTAAAGATATTAAAAAAATTGTATTTGCCTTTCCAGTCTTATATAGGCATTATGAGTGGAAGATTATGCCTTTCACCCTAAAAAATGCTCCCTCTAAATTTCAAAAAAGGATGGATGGAATATTTGGCCATGCTAAGAATTTTGCTATCTATATTGGTGATATATTATTTCTTTCGAAATATTTAAATAGTCATCTTATAAATTTAAAAGAATTTGTTGATCTTTGTAACTAGAGTGGGTTGGTTTTAAGTGATAATAAAATGGAGATAGGCAAGATAGAGATTGAATTTCTTGGGCTAAATATATGTCAAAATAAGATTGCATTACAACTTCATATTTTTCATTCTTTAGAAAGATTCCTAGATGAAATAAAAGACAAAACCTAATTACAAAAGATTCCTTAGATCTCTAAATTACTGCTCTCCATTCTATAAAGACCAGGACAAAAATAGGACAATGTTACAGAAAAGGTTAAGAAAAGACTCAAGCCCATGGACTATTGAAATGACACAGGCAATCAAAATAATGAAGGAAAAAGTTAAAGGACTACCAAATCTCAAACTGCCAAGAGAAGGTCTAATTATTTTTGAAACAAATGATTCAGATGAATCATACGGTGGAATACTTTTGGAGAAAACTAAAGATGACAGAGAAGAAGTCTGATATTACTATAGTGGAACATGAAACCTAGCTCAAAATAATTATCATTCCACTAAGAAAGAACTATTAGCAGTCAAGCTATGCATGTTCAAACTAAGGATCTTTTTGCTCTTAAAGAAATTCCTCTTTAGGATAAATCTGTTACAATTTGAATCTATCATTAGAAAAACCAACACCTAGCAAGTTGGGAACTAGATAATGACTATATGGGCAATATGGTTTTCTAACTTTGAGTTTGATGTTTAATACAAGAAAGGAAGTACTAACTGGTTAGCTGATTTGATGTCCATAGAAGGATCAAAATGGTATTCCCAAAAGTTTTGTACTAAACATGTTTTGATGTTTTAGGGTAATGAAGGACCTAATAATTTTGACTATGATATTGTTCTAAAAGATATTACTCAACAAGAAAAAGAAAGAATGAAATAATGACTTATTATCCCTATAGAAACCCAAATCAAAGAACTTTTTGGGCTTGTTAATGAATTTTTTTTGTCAAAATATTTCTTGGTTAATGCCCATAGGAACTTTCTTGATGCTGACAGAAGGAGATGGACTGGATTATATGATATGGATCATAGAAATATTAGGATACTTAGGGGACAATTATCACTTGTAGACTTTAGGCTGATCAAAGCAAGGACAATTTTATATGGAGAAGTTTATATCCATATGAGCGCCAATCTGCTTACAAGAATATTTCATTATAGACCAGCTGATATGCCATATGATCAATGGCAAAAGTTAACATGGGATCAATAGCTTAAAGAATATGCACCAACAACTTTAAGCCCTTAGTTCAAAATTATTATCATCCATGAAGAATTAGGTGTTTATGATACTAATATGTTGTTCAAATTTACTATTGATCCCCTATATGATGAAATAAAATTTAGGTTTTGTTTCAAAGACTATATATATAACCACCAGAACAAAAAGTTAGATATAGATTTCAAAGAAAGTTTTGTGAACTTCCAAAAGATGATAATACCATATTAAGTAATGAATTTGTTATGGCAAATCCTAGGTACCCTAATAAAACTGAAATATTGATCCCTGACCATCATGAATCACATGCATACTCATGCCATGACTATGTCCATGACACTTATCATAGGTGTTAAGATTCAAATGACATAAGCATTAACATGTTCATTGAAATCCCTTATGAGAGTCCCTATCAGGAAGCATGGATGGGCCCTTGCAAGGTTTATTCATTGTCCCTTTAATATGGTGATGCAAATGATTTAACTGTGAAAGCAAATCTTGGAGTGTGATCTAGCAAATCACACCATGTGACCCATGGAAAGGTCTTTTATTAACTAGTAGAGTGGGCCTATCCTCTACCATTTATAGCTGTGACATGTTGTTTGCTTTTTAGAAAAGTTTTGATTTGACAAGAACATGTGCTCATATTACTCCATGATTTGGGTAGGGAATCCCAATAAAGTAGGAAGTAGCACATGTGGTAGGTGTGGCTTGTCAACCTCTTATCTTTTATTATATGCTCCTTAGATAGTATGCCTTTTGGCATGACATGACCAAAACTTCTTTGCTTTTGTCACTTTGCCTAATTAGATGGGGTTGTCATCCAAAAAACTAAGGTTTCTGGTTATCTATAACTAGTTACTCCTTAAACTGGTGGAGAAGCTCTCCCAATTCTTTATTTAAGAAGATTTTGGGGTTCATTCACTACCATCAAAATGCTCAGAGGAAAAGGAGAAATCTCTACAAGTCTTAAGATAGGTTTGTTAGGTAATGGTTCAGACAACTACCTGGCTCAGGGTCAAATAGTTTCAAAACTACTTGGCCTTCTACGTTGTGCTTAGCCCATGAAGTTGTGTTTCATAATTTCTAATTATCAGTATTGAAGATTCAGTATGATTAAGACTATGTATGGTTAGAATCTTGTTGGACTTCACTAATTATGTAATTTTGTTATATGTTATATAAATATATATTTTGTTCAATCATTCTTTTTGATATCAGAGCCTAGTTTGCCTATTCAATATATATTATGGGTTATATTATCATCTTAAATTCTTTGTTGTAGCTTGTATGGAAATCATTCCACTCTTTTGATTAATTTTCTAAATTTTATTTGAATACTAGATTTCCTTGATTCATAAGCTCAGGGAACCTACTACGTTTGAAGTTCCTTGAGACTTCTTTGGCCTAATAATCTATCAAATCTAGTTCTTGAGTATACATTGAATACTTGGAGTTAAGGCATTGAGGCAAGGTGCCATTTAAGCCATTTTCTTCGTAATATCCCTATTCAAAGAATTTTATAGTAGAGGAGGACCTGAAAGTTACCAATTGAATGATCACTAGGTGGCAGTAAGGATAAGTTCTCCCAAGAAGACTTAAGTCTTCTAAGCATTATGGACCAAGTAAGTGAAAGTTCTGTTCCTTTTTCAAATTTGATAAAGAGATCAAAAGTTAGAAATAGAAAAGAAGATAAATATGACCTAAGCCAATATATTTCTTTGGAATCCACAGATGCAATCTAGGAACTCCCTAGACTAGATTTGTCTAAAGTCTATAAGATGAATTTCTTCAAATAGAATTTTTAGACTGAAGTCTCTTCCAAACAATTAAATATTAAATTTATGATGTTAGGAAATATTGAGGGTAATCTATTAAATATACTAGCTAAGGAACATTTTAAGACATTTTATAAAAAAGGCTATTATTTTGTACACAACAACCAATTAAAATGAGAAATAATACCTCTTTTCAGGCAAGGCCTAGATGATCCCATTTTGTCTATTTCTATTGATAGTAGGGTGAAAAACAATTCCAAATCTATGCTTGTTGCAATCAATGATAATTTCCATGATGGAAAAGTTACTTGTCAAGTTTATCCTAATTTTATGGCTGACTTAGAGGATCATACGATTCCTAGAATGCTTAAATGTAATTTACAATTTATGAACCTTGTGATGGATCCTAGATATATTCCTCTTAGTATAGTTACCTGATGGGTCTTTTTATACTTTAAGTATCTTTTGGTACCCTCTAATTATACTCAAAAATCCCCAGCCAATGTGGTGATGATAACTGGAACAAAAAATATAGGAGACTAGGTCAGTATAAGTTAGATGCACCTTGAGATAATATCCTTACCCAAAGAATTGGTGACTAGATATATCAAGTATATATATATATACCACCTAAGAAAAAAACCAAGTACACTCCTAGGCTAACTTCTCTTTCTACAAAAAAAGATTTTGGAAGAGATAAAATCTCTCTGGTGGAAGAAGAAAAACAAGAAACCCAACAACGAGAATGCCCTAAAGAGAGAAAACTCAAAAGGTCTTAGTTCATGAATAAACCCTCTATAGCTAATTTAGAGACCCTCAAAATCATAAGATTTGTAATCCTAAAATTTGATGCTTCTAAATTAGATTGGTCAGGATACCATAGTTTGCCTGATGAACACAACTCTTATGTAAACCTAGGTGAAAAACATTTTGGAAACCATCCTTTTTGTGATGCCTGTATAACTTATACCCAAAGAATACAAAATGCTCTGCATATTAATATGTTTGGAGGAGAGCCAACTGAAAAAATAAAATCTCTTCCAAGAGAAGACGAGATGAAAAAAATCTACTACTTTAGAAAAAGAAGCAAATGGGGTAAATGTCAAATATAGTGTTCTAGAAAATATGGGAAGGTTTCCCCCAAGCCAATTCTATGTAAAATTCACATTTGATGGCCAATTTGTTATGCAACATGAGCCAATAGAAGCAGTAGGTAGGGGAAAGCATAACTCTACTACAAGAAGCAAACTAAATTGGTGTAATTCAACCTTAACTGAGTTGGGAAAAAATATTGATGATCTTTATGTGGAAATTGCTCAAATGAGAAGCTTTATAGATCAAAATGTAGGAGCACTGGTTAAGAAACCATTGGTCCAAACATGGGACCTAGATCCACTAGTCAATACTAGTGATATGATTCAAGGTGAGATAAATGCAGCCAAAGCTAGCCTGGTTGAGTTAAATAAAGGCCAAAATAAACAAATAGTAATGTTAGATGAAGCCACTGGCATAGTAAAACATCTAGAAGAAGTCCTTTTAGAGCAAAAGCTAGACCTCTATCTTGAGACTACCAAGCTTGAAGAAATAATGGAAGATTTGAAGAAGCTGATTATGACAAATACACATGGTTATGATATGCTTAAAGTTATCAACACATGAATGGTGGACCTTTTAAGTGTTAATACTATTAAAAATTTGCATACCATAAAAATGGACATTAGCCTTGAAAAAATAGGAAAAGTTGTCATAAAAATAAATGATCAATGGAATGTTAGAGCAGAAGAAACTGAAAATAAAATTCAAGAGTGTCAAGAAAAGGTTGATACCTTAGTAGGACCATCCTCACTTATTATGACTCAAATACATGAACTATAGGAAAACATGAAAAGGTCTTATAAAACAAACTTTCTAAGTATGGTAAACATAGGAGAAGGCACCCCTTCTAAGATTATCCCATTAAGATAACCTACTATAAGGAAAGTGTTTGATCATGCTAGACAAGTCAAACAATTAAGATCCTTTAGAAGCATTGAGTCACTAATCATAAGTGATTTACTCAAAAAAAATGATTACACCTACAAAAGGCTTGAAAGGCTTAATAAAAATACTAAAATTTTCAAAGAATTGGCTAAGCTATGTGAGGATATAAACCAAGAAAAGAACATTGAAGAAAATATCACTACCACTTACCTATATTTCAATGAATTAAGTGAACTATATTGTAACCCTAATAATCTAGAAGTCTTAAATCCCTTAGATACTTAATAGGATTGGACTGAGTTCTTACTCACCAGCCCTAAAAGTGTGAAAGAGGAAAAGGTTGTACTTACCAGTACACCTAGATGGTTGGAAGAAGTATACTCTTTCAACACTGAGTCATCCAACCTATCTATAGTGACACCTAGGAATAGAGAAACCTTTCCCCAAGGAAAATTTTGAAGTGTTGAATCCCTTGATTAGGATATCTAATGAGATCAAGGAAGACAACCATATGATCTAAATCAGGTTCCTATACTTCCATATTTACTCGATATTGATGGTTGGTGTGTAATAGGTAATGATATAAGATATTGAATCTAAAGTCTAACTAAAAGACTCTAGGGATGAGTAGAAACTCAAAAAATTATATTTGGGAAGACTGAGGAAGAAGGCAAGGACCTTATAATTGCTAACCTAGATGGTAACATAAAAGGATGGTGGTTATCCCTTATAGAAGACCAAAGGGTTGTGACAAGATCCACAGTAGCTGACTTTGCTGAAATAGTTATCCATGAGTATGATGGAGACATGGTAAATGTTGATGATATTTAATATAATAAATTATTCAGGATGAAGCTTTATAACATGAAATAATAGGATAGATTCAAATGTGATTTTGCTCTTTTGGAAATAAAAACAAAATAGAGTCAAAATACTAAAACTAAACACATGTTTATTAATGCACTCCCTACTGAAATCTCAGTCAGAGTATTAGCCTACATAACAACTAAAAAGGAAGCCATGGCTGGAGAAAAAGCCATAGTTACAAAAAATACCTTAGGTTAAATTATCCAATGCATATAAGAATATCTTTACAATCAATGTAAGGATAAAGTTGTGGCCAAACTACTTTAAAAACATATGAAAACCATTGATAATAGTACTTACAAACATAGTGGATATAGTGTACCAGGCTATTATGGTTATGAGAATTCTCATTGTAAATGCCACAAAGGAAAGAGCAAATCCCAAAAATGTAAAATTGGAGACAAGCCCAAATATAATAGGAGGTTCTCTAAAAGAAAAACTTATGTTAAGCCGAAAAGAACCATCTCAGGAAAATGACCTATAAAATGTTAAATCTATGTTCAAGAAGGTCATATAGCTCTTAAGTGCCAAAATAAGAAAAGGTATCCTAAAAAGATTAAAAAGATTAGAGCTATACTTCCTAATGAAGAAATTAAAGTGTATATAAATCAAAAAGATAAAAGTAATTCAAAAATGATAAATGAATAAATTTTTTTTTAAAAAAAGGTGAAAAGCTATGTTTTTTATCTATGGAGGAATAAAAATTAATAAATTAGAGGATGATAGAGAGGCACAATTCTATGGAGAAGGTAGTCTATGGAAGTGGAGAGGCATAAAAGGAATTAAAAAAACAAAGCTATGAAGTAAAAGCAAAGACCGTGTAGATTACCATGTAAGCAATGTAAGTCTTTTCTATAATGTATTGATGTAAAAATTTGGGTTGAAAAATGGTTCAAATAATGTTTATTGTGAACTAAAATAAATAAAGGCCAAACCTTAGACTTATGTATGCTAGTTGTATTGTGAATTAAGAAGTGTATATTATATATGCATGTTGTACATGGATGGTGCATATTATAATTGCTATGTCTAGACTTACATCTATGATATATTGAGTTAGATTATGCATGTCGGTTATTATTCTGAATAGCATTTTTTGTAATAATTGATAAGTATTTATGTAAATGTGCATACAATATTTAGAAGTGTAATGTATGATAACATGGAATATTATTATATTTTTTAATAACTATGAGTTTATCTATTGTGTCTAGTTTCTTAAATAAAAGTTGAAGTTTTCATGTATTTAAGACTACTTTATATGACTATTTGTGAAAAAACTAGTAGTTATGTCTTAGAATACTAGACAATGGTAATATGGGTTATCATAGGGTGTATTATGTTTAGAAATTAATTGTGGTAGTGAAAATATGCATTTAAATATTTATCTACTTGGGCGGTATAAAATGTAATCATTATTTCTAGTCTGAGATAGAAGTAATTTCAGATTCATTCATACGTATGATGGAATAAATTTATGCTCTAGTTACTCCTACATTTTGGCATGTTACATAATGTATTTGATATTAGGTTTTAATTTAAATGAATGTGATGGTTGAATTGTATTTGACCAATATTTACTTTTGATACAAAGTAAAGAGTGAGATGGACTTCACTTCTTACTAGTGTTGCAATGTTAGATGAAGGTAGTCTAATCAAATGATGTGTATGAATTTGATTGATCTATAGATCATTATTATATATTATTCATAAATATTTGGACCAAAGTATGTTTAGTGAGACATTATTATTTCATGATTATGATTTACATATATTTTTGATATCTTACAATCGAATGGTTTTCTATGATACATACAAATACATATTACATGTTTAGATTAGAAATCATATACCACACAAATAATTATATTTATAGATTCTTGTACCATCATTATCTACTCATCCATAAAGGGAGGGACATTTTTTAATGAGATTAGAGTGGGGGATCATTGGTCTATGGTTGGTGTAGAAAAGTGCTCGAATTGTGCTCTCCCTCCCTACAACAATTCTACTTATCGATATGACCTGCAACAGATACTTGAGTTCAAGAACTATGCTTCAATGTAGCCATGTATGTATATGTACAATTTAGTGTATTATACATATCATTTAAGATTGTCATGAATATTTGTAATTACTTATTACTATACTTCAATAATATTGGTTGTAGACTTCTTTCGATTTTAGTTGAGTTAATGTGATTGCTTTTTATATTCATATTATGACATATGCTCTCATGATATTAGAGATCGATGATATGTGTTGTATTATAATTATTTATATTATAAAACCTTGAGTATTTATTATGGTATCAATATATTTTCATGGTGTATTTTATTTTTGGTTATGTGCTTATATTAAGAAAATTCACATATTTCTATCTCTAACCCAGCGAGGTTGTTACAATGGAAATGAAAAAAAGCTTATCTTATCTTAAGTAGGATATTTTCAAGTGACTTATAGTTTTAATAGAGAAGAGTTGTATAAAATAGTGGATTATAAAGACAAAAGGAAAATTTTGAATAAGGTGGATTTTTATAGCAGTTTGACATTGTTGGTGTACTACTTTATACTCTTGACTAGATAACCATATGTGTGTGTAATTCTAAAATTAAGGTTGTACTTAAGGATGATGAGAAGGGAGAGCCTTAAATAAATCAAGAACCATGAATGTGATAAGTATTTGACTATGACATAAATTAAATCCATGTTAATTTTTATATGCTAAAATTGATATGAAAAATATAATTTTATCTTTCTTGGCCCCTATAGAGCTTTTCTACATCTTATATGTCTTTCAATTTGTGTTGATTATTCATAAGTTTTATCTATCTATACTTAGTCCTTAAGTAAAATTCATATGACTTAGATTATTTGTGAAACCATACTTAACATGATAAACCCTAAACCATAAACCATAAATCATAAACACTAAACCTTAAAATAATAAATTTAACCCCACTTAACATCCTTCAGAGTAAGAATCATATTCTCATGGCATATTTCAACTCAAACCACATTTATTAGTGGCCTAATTGTTTTATTGGCTTAGTTTTTGATGTTTTTGGCATTATTTTTTCCCAAAATCACATTTTATAGTCATAAATAGGTTCAAACATCTCAAATTAGCCTCAATTACCTTCATGGTTGTACCATAAACCACATACCCTATTCCTCGAACCAAAGGTTATCAGTTTGAAATGTAATTAATATAAAATATATATAAATAAATAATGGGATGGTGAAATTCATGTCAAATTCATTTCACCAAAAATTACATACATGCTAAATCCCCATACACAGTAATACCACATATGTATTACTTCTGCATATGAAATACTTCCACAATGTTAATTTTGTGTATGTAATACCTCCACATACATGATAGTTATGTGTATGTGGTTATTATATTTAAATTTTAAAACACATGCTTGAAGTCTTGAGAATGGTTTTGACTCCTGAGTCTAAGGCATGAACCTAGAAACAAATAACCAATTTCATATTGTTTACTAAAAATAACTAAATTCAACTTCAACCATGATAAACACTACGAATTTTATCAAAACAATTCTTGAAAATATTACTATAATATCAAATACACTCTCTTATTCCTTAAACACACACACACACACACACACACACACACACACACACACACACACACACACACACACACACACATTACTTTTAAGGTTGTTAGCTATATTTATTTCTAAGTAGGTATTTTTATAATGATATATGCCATAACTATAGATGTTCATATTTTTGTATGTATCTTTTGATTCATTGCTTCAAATTGAAAAAAAATATATGGTTGAAAACTATACCTAATTCTATACACATTCAAAAGTGAAATCTAATTTTCAATATTTTTTGAGGTAGTTAAGAGGGACACACAATTAGATATATGTTATTCATAATATTTTAAGGTCTATTAACTTATGAAATTAATTTAAAAATCATTCATTAATTAATTTATAAAAAATAGGGTTTAAAAACTAGATGATCTTATCTCACTTTTCAAAAAAGTGTTTAAAATAAAACTAAATGATGCTAAAAAATGATTGGCTATACGGAAAGCTATCTAGTCAGTGTTTTATAAAAACTATTACCATATCTTAAAATTCCTAGTATTTAACCTACTTATACTTAACCATTTCAAAAAACAATTAGTATTTTAGAAACCAAATTCTAAATTCTATAATTCATGTTGACATGACATCTTCAAATTTTGAATGTTGGTGTCTCAAATAATGTATACAAGTTGGCATTCTTTATTTTTTAAGAAAAACATGTCCACTTCATACCCCACTTTGGCCCATCACTTCCCTATACTTACCCATTTATGATAAAAAAATTTAATGTGGAAAGCGTTTTTAAGCAACAAAACTTCATGCTTGAACACAAATTATAGTTGAAAGGGCTTGTAGACCTAAATATCCCTATAACCAATTTTTGTCATATTTTGAAGTTTCAAGAAAATGCATGGTTATATGATGGTACATAATTACACAAATTTAATAAAGTATTCTTAAGTTTAATGAATCTTTTTTGTCTTATTTTATTGTTTTTGAATAAGGTTGTAAATTTTTCTCTTTTCATCCATCGCCAGCGTCATTTTTGGAATCAGATTATAAAATATACTTGAGATATCAAGATAAATAAGGGTTAGGTCAGATATTAGAGATGAAATGAAAATAAATATATTATTAAGATAAATAAAGATCATATTATGAAAAATAAACTTGAAATAGATTTCAAGAATGACACTTAGATGAGTAACCAGAGGTCATCCTAGAGTAGGTCAAAGAAGAAAACCAATAGATGACTTTATAGAGGAGATAATAAATTTTAAATAATGATTAGAAGTAATGAAATTTAGTAAATAAGAGGCATTGGCATAAGTGATGTGAATTAAGGAAAAGAGGAACCTCCAAAACAACTGGCATCGTCAGAAGATGAAGAAAGAATTGAAGAAAGACTCTTGAAAGTAGTCACAGGAATATGTTTAAAGCCTAAATTGGAAGTTTTCATGTATGAAGGAATGTTAATTTTGTAATAGTTATTTTATTGGATAAATTTAATGGATAAATAACTTAAATATGAAGGAATAAAGGATGATAAAAATATTAAAATTTGCTAATGCAAGATTGAGAGGTCATCCAACACTTTGGTAAGATGGAGTTCATGATGAGAGGGGAAGAAAAGACAATCCAAAAATCAAAATTTGGGAAATAATGGTAGCCAAAATGAAATTTATGATCATGAAAAAATATTATAAGAATCATATTTTCAATAATATTAAAAACTTAAAGCATAAGGATATGATAGTGAAAGACTATATAGAGTTCTATAGGTAACAATCAAATTAGGTCATTTAGAGGAAAATTTAGAAAAGGTTTCAAGGTATATTAATGGTCTAAGGTTTAATATAGAGTATGAAATTATTAGTTTATCACAAATATTGTTTGAGGAACCATACTAATTGACACCCAAAGTAGAAGAAACAAATAACCAATTTCATGTTTTTTACTAAAAATAACTAAATTCAACTTCAGCCATGATAAACATTATGAATTTTATCAAAAAAAATCTTGAAAATATTACTATAATATCAAATACACTCTCTATTCCTTACACACACACACACACACACACACACACACACACACACACACACACACACACACACACACACACACACACACACACACACACACACATTACTTTTATGGTTGTTAGCTATATTTATTTCTAAGTAGGACTTTTTATAATGATTTATGCCATAACTATAGATTTTCATATTTTTGTTTGTATCTTTCGTTAATCATGATTTAATATTAGCTATTTAACCATGAATGAAACTTTGTGGTGGTATATTTTTTGGACATGCTATTTTTAATTAATCATGTAGTGGTTGATTTTGATGCATACATAGGTGGATACAACCATGTAACATCTCACAACATATGAAAAAATATACAAATGCAATTGATGATGGACATTGATATATGTGTGTGATGGATTCCATAGAAAAATTTGGTTATATATTTAGATTATTTATGTTACATTAATACTATATTAATATATCATGTATAAATATTTTTGTAGGTGTTGTGAATGTGTATGTAACAAGTGTAAACATATAAGTGGGAGAAGAGGTGGAGTGAGACACATTGAACAATCTTAACATAAACATGTTATAAGAGATATTGACTTGCACGTTATCATTTCCACCTAATATTTAAATGCATATGGTTAATATTGAACCTCAAAACATTACACATTGACAACTTAGTACCTAAAGACTATTCTATATTGAGGAGATGATGCTTGTTTAATAAAAACACACCATTATCCTATGTATGAGCTTGTATCTTTTCCAAGAAATGTGGAATTAAAATTTTACATGAGATCCAAACTTTTCCAACTTCAAAATTGTCTTCTTATCTTTCCATCATCTAAAATTTAGTCATCTTTGGATGTATACCTTTTGGAACATTATATAAATTATAATATAAAGGTTATGGCTTTCTAGGATTATTAGAGGATTAGAGCTACATGGATACCATTTTACACTTATCCCTCCATGGTTTGATCTGAAAGGAAAAAAACTTCTCTAATTTTAAGTATCATTTTTTGTAACTGACTGACTACTAGCTATAGTAGATAAGACAAGTTATATAAAAATAGTGGATTACAAAGGTAAAATGAAAAATCTGAAGAAGTAGGATTCCTATAGAATTTTCATCTAGGTGTTGTATTAATTTTGAATCTTAACTAGATAGCCCTATGCATATGTAGTTATAAAATTAAGGTTGTATTTAAGGATGACAAGAGGGAATGATGAAAAGAGGGGAGGGCTTTAGAGAAAAAAAAGATCCCTAGATGTGGTAAATTATTTTATTATTGCACAAATTAAATTATTGATAACTTTTGTATGATAAAATACATGTGTAAAATATGATTTTATCTTGATTGGCACCTATAGAGTTTTCCTCTAACTTAACCTTCATTAAATTTGTGTTGATTATTCTTAAGTGTTATTTTTCTACATTTAAGACTTAAATAGCATGCATATTACTTGACTTATGTGTGAAATGATACTTAATATTATGTATTTTTAAAACCTTCTTGTATTTGGGTTTAATGAGGGACTTAAATGTCATACGTCATTATGTGTGAGGGAGTGATCTTCCCCTCTTTTCTTGACTATTAAGTTGTTGTGCTATGTAGAGGATATTCTTGTGGATGTCAATTTTTTTTTGTTATTGTTGAAAGGAATAAATATTTTATTATTGAGTGCTTATGAGTATTATATTTCTTGATATGTTATAAAATAATAGATTGTATTATTTTTTGAGAAGAATTATTATTGAATGTAGACAAAGAAATATGAAAAATATATTTATGTTCCTATTATTTGTATTATTTCATTGTGTAATATTAAAACTGTGATGTATTGAGTTTATACATATACCTAAATATTCCTCAAGTACTCTATATAGATATATTTAATGTACTACTATTAGTTATATCTTGAAAGTTATGGTATATGAAGGTGTATTTATGCATATTTTTTAATTTGTGATTCTTATTTAAACATTAAAAAATGAAATATTGGGTTTTCTTATAAATTACTTAAATAAAGGAACCTTTTTGTAATGTACCCAATTAAGTAATTACATAGGTGACAATTTAGGAGTTCTTAAACTTAAAAAAAATGATATATATAATAAATTTTACTATAAAATGTGCTTATTGTGTTATCAATGTCCTAATGAATAAATTGTTTATGTGAATAATATTTTATGTGTCAATAAGGAAGACTTAGATGAAATAGTTATTTTGGGTTTAATAAATATGAAAATAAAAAACCCTTTTGGTTGTCTGTTATCTGAGAGTGTCAAAATTTACACACATGAAAAGAATTTTTTCCATATTTTTATATTTTAATTTCTCATAAGAAGTTTAATATTTGTTTGAGTCTATCAATTGGTAAAATGTTGCATTCTAGGATAACATAATTAGCTAGATTTTGCATATGAAAAACATTTTATTATAATGGTAATTTAATTTTTCACGTCTATTTTAGTCATTTGTTGTGATATAGAAATCTTGGTTCATTTTTAGTTGGTTTTCATTATATTATTTTTTATATATTTCTTTCCACTGCAACCAAAAAATAACTATATAAAGATATTTTCTATCACAAAGGTTATAAATAAAAAATATACAATAATTACATGCCCAAAATTTGGACTATGCATGTTGAGCAATCAAAATTACATGACAATTCAAACCCCAACAATAAAATTCAAAAACTATCCAAAACTAATTTTCAAACTTCATTGTCATCTTACAGAATATAAAATATTGCATTATTAATGATGAATCCACCAAATATTTACCACATATAGTTTATTATTTATGCCACAATGGTAAAGATAACTATAGTTTTTTTTTTTAAAAACCTAAGAAAATGACTTGAGAATGGATACATTTATAAATTGTAATCTATGCATGTTGAGTTATCATATCTAAAGGATATTTGAAACATACTATCAAAACTCATTTTCATTTTCCATTGTTATCTTGAAAAATTAATAGAATATTACATGGCCAATGGAAAATAAAACAAATCATAACTATAAATAATTTTGTGGTTTACTTCCCTCACCTTTGCAAGCCTATGCATTATTCCACAAGAATAGAGACACCCATTCACAAATAATTTGCTTTGCAAAGCTTATTGAAAAAAATCTATATGTGTTAACAATGAAACTTTCACATGAAAAATATCATAGCTACACTCACATATAGAAATTGATTCTAGCTTAACCCACCTCACAATTTTCTCATTCCAAATCCATAGTTTATGAACATATATTTATAAAAAAACATCTCTTCATTGTCACAGTAAAAAGGAAAAAAAAAATTTGTTGTGCAATAATGAAAAAAATGGTAGGTTTTACATAGCCTTACCAATGATATAAAAAAATAATAAATGTTATATAATAAATTTAAATATCTTTCTACCTTCCTTATCTACCTGTTTGTTGGTAGTGGGAAATTTCATCTTAGTTGTAAACCCTACAAGGTGGCCTTAATAAAATGTATAATGCATCAAAATCAAGGGCACATGATCTTATTCATCGTCCAACTTCAAATGTAGAGTGTAGATCATATACAAAGCAAAGGGCTAATTTAAGTATGTGAATGCCTATCAATGTAAATATTCAAAATATATATTTTATTTCACTCATTTCAGTACTAATAATCATATTTATTTATTAATCATTAAAAAAAAAACAATATCACATCCTAATAAGATTAAAGTTACATTGTTATGTATTACTTCTTATCTATTTCTATCACACCTTCAAAATATGAATGTGTATGTGCATGCGCATGTGCACGTGCAGGTGCAAATGCATGTGCACGCACATCCGTGTGTGTTACCTTTAAATATATGTGTAATAATAGGATGCTAACCAAATTACCTATTCATATTTATAGGTGGTTTTAGTTAAAATTTTATACTTATGTTCATAGGTGTTTGACTATGGAATTCAGCCTTTTGTTCCTTAATTGGTAATCAAAAGTAAAAGTTGGAGGATGAATAGAATCACATTTCCATATTATTGATGCCTAATGATATTTTTTTGGTCTATGTCATAGAGCTAGAACAACAACCACTAGGGAGGCATTGGCATGTCGGTGACAAGGTGGAAGATAAAAAACACTAATAGGTCATTAAATTTAATTTATGACATTAATTGTCTTATCATATCATTTATTTGGTTATTATGCAAAAATTATTACTTTTTTTGTTTTCAAGCAAAAAAATATTAGTTTCTATTACTCAATGAGATAACAAAGGCTTCAATTTTGTGTTATCTTTATGTGCATAGACCAAGCATTGGTTATGAAACTATTGTAAGGTGGGTTATGCTTGAATCAATTTATCTCATGGTTAGAATATTTTAATTGGGTATGTTTTATTGCTGAGACTAATAAAAAGTACTTGTTAATATGGTTTTTTTTATTGAATATATACATGAAATTTATATAGGTCCTTATGGTAGAAAGTGCATGCATTCAAATATGAGATTGATAAACCTCAATATGATTTCTCATTATGATTTAGAACATTGGTTGTTAGTAATTTAATAATTTTTAATTCAATAATATGAGAATGTAAATTAAAAATATGTTTGAAAGAATAAGTTTTAAACATTTAGTAGTTTTGATAGCTTAACATGCATAAATTAGAATTTGGGCATGTAGTCACTCTTACATAACTTTTTGAATAAGTTTTTTAGTAAAAAAAAATTATGTATATTTATCTCCATCATTATGGAGGAAAGCAAAATTAATTTTTAATTATGATTTGGTGTGTTGGTTGTTGGTAATGTAATTTTTGTTATTGTTTAATATGATATTAGAGATTTAAATGGGTTTTACATAGTTTTTGAATCCTTTATGTATATTTGATAACTCTATATGCATAGACTAGAATTTGGGCATGTAGTCATTGTGGGTTTTTTTTCAATAAAACTTGAAACCTTTATTTTTTTTGTGTTTATAGTTGTCTCTATAATTTTATGGTAGAACAAATTGGTTTATAAATGTGGGAGCCATAAACTTATAATAGTTATTTATTCTTTAATATGTTAATGGAGATTGAAGATGAATTTTATATTTTTGTCTGACTAGATACTAAGAGGATAATATGAAAGGTTGACAAGTCAATAAATTTAAATAATAAAATTTGTTGAGACTCTTCATTGCTAGTAAGGTTATTGTTAAAATTATATAATTTGATTTGTTCTCATATAATTTAATAATAATTTTTATTATTCAATTGGATAGTGAATCGCTGACATTATTTTATATTTACATGGAAAGAGAAGAGGTTGTGCATGCAACCATTGTGTGGGTAAAGCTTAATTTTGTATCTTTTTATGAATGTAATGAGAAATAATTTTTTTATAAGTTTTATTGATGAAATTAACACAATTTTATTTTTTACTAAGGTCCATAGGATTAAATATATATGGATAGTTGTCTCTCTATCTTCAGGGCAATAAGCGTTAGTTTTCAATAATGAAAGTCATAAAACTTAAAATTATCTTGTATTATAATTTAGTGTTTTGGTCATTGGTAATGTATTATTTTATATTTTTAAAGATGATAATGGATATTGGATAAGGGTAGTCCTTATATATCAACATATATAAATTAGATATTGGATGTGTAGTCATTGTCAATTCATTTTTTTTAGTATATTTTGTAGTTAAAAATTGTGTACAATTTTTTGTATCATTGTGGTAGTAAGGATTGGTTGAAAAAGGTGAAAGACAAACCTCAAAATTGCTTTTTAGTTTTTAAGGAACACATATCTTGACGAGAGTGTTTTTAATTGGCTAAGGATGAGGTGATATATACAAAAGGTTTAAGAGGAATAATTTTAATCAATGTACTTTTTATTTTAAAAAGAAAAATATTTCAGATTTTTATCGAGTAAGAAAATCAAGAATTTTATTTTCATACATTTGAATATATTATAGAATCTGTTATCTCATTTAAAATTAAGAAAATATATATATTTAGATATGCTAAGTTTTATCATCTCAATTAAAATTATAAAAAAATTGTACATAATATATCTATAAACACACATATACATATTATATATATGTTTTAGTTATTGCATGTTAAGTGACCTGTACAATGGCATCTCACCATGTAAATGTTGGTATATATGCTGCTTTCTCACCTTAGGTGGGGTGAAAGTGTTATGGTCCCCTTCGCATAAATCTTTTTATTTATTTCTTTTTATAATTACTTTCAGTTTATCTACATTATTATATACATATAAAAGAATTTTCATAAACTATTATACATGTATTTTTATACTATGCTACCAGAAGGTACGTTTAGAGTAGCATGCAAACTATTTAATTCATTTATAATTTACCACATTTACCATGTCTTTTATTGTATGATTTCGTATATATATACAAACAAATAAAATTCTCGTGAATTGCAGACTCTGTATACAATTCTATTTTTAGTTTCTTTAAGAGGGATAACTCTACTAACTAGAAATTGCCTGCTGGGATATTCCATAGATTCGAATGCAGATTTTACTTTTTCAGATGTGTAAATTCTCCTGACCCGTATAAATTAACAGTTCTCAGAAGTTAACTTTATGATCCAATACATTAATTTTTCCACTAAATTTTATCAAAAATCCTTAGAAGCTTCTACCCTTGCTACAAAAGGTATTTTTATTTTCGTTTTTGAAATTTCACTAAAGCATCATAGCTAATTGTTTATATTTTTAAATATATAATTTTATGTTGTGGGTTTACTCTATTAACTTGTTCTAATGGTTTTTTTGGGCTGTTTTTAGGCCCTATATAGGGAACAATTTGAAGTTAGGCAATTAATATTTTCATCTACTTGATCTGCCCGTGTTGAATAACCAACTATATGGTTTTTTTTATAATTTTTTTAAATATAATAAATAGAGAATTTTATTTATATTATATATCTTTCATTTAATGTATTTATTTATTTTGGGTATATGTTACATGGAATGTTATATATGTAAATCAGTCAGCTTTTTCAGTTAAGTAGTTATGAGTAAGAAATATTTATGATGTTTAAATCACTCGAGATATAATATCAGTTTTAACTGATTGACTCTTTGTATATTTAGAAAGATTTGTATCATGATGGATGGATATAAACAACTGTCATTCTTACCAGTCAGAGTACAGCACTTTTAATAACTCTTTATTTTTAAGCAATAATTAACATAAATATTCATAGTCTCAAAGAAATAAAAAGAAAGGAGTAATATATTAAATACAATTAACCTTTCATTCACCGAATAAATGTATTATATCTTATTCTTTCTTAACCCCTATAATCAATCACTCATTTTTTTAATAATTTTATTATATAATATGAATTCTTTCTAACCTTAAAGACACCAAGATACATTATAATTAAAACTTAGAAAATATTTCAAAAGTAAAATAATTATGCATAACATAAATTTAAAATATATATATAGAAAATTTTATAAGTTTTATGATAATTTAACAATTATACTTATAATTCATTTAAAAACACAAATAATATATTTCAAAAACCTAAACCTTTTTAATATAAAATAAAATAATTGATTTTGTTCTAGTATAAATAACAAATTTCATTCTCAGTGTTACATTCATACTGATTAAAAAAATAAAAAATAATTATCTAATTTATTAATAATAAAATTTATTTTAATAAAAAACAACACATCCCTTAAATTTCTGTAACAAACAAATGAATTTCTGTAACATAACAACTTAATAAACTATAAGCAAACGAAAATATCACATCCTAACCATATAATGCTACAAAGAATGCATGGCTCTGATCAATAACGACGCCAATCCCAAGTGGTAAATCATAAGTACTCCCACATAATCGTAGCACTCTATAATCAAGGTCAAGCTGGTCATTTATAGCTTCAAACATAGCAAGTTACATATTCACTTTGATGCGTTATGGAAAAATGGAAACTTATGGAAAGCTTGAAAATACTTTTCCATTTTTCTCTTAAATATTTTTTTTATAAAACTTTTGAGGAATGGAAAATAGGAAGCAACCTATAACTCTCTCAGTTTCTTCTTTAGTAATATAAAAAGAAATGGAAGCCAAGGAAAAGTAAGTCAACAAGTATTCGTCAACACCTTAATGCTTTTCTTTGCCACTTTCTTATTATATTTTACACATAATAAAAATCAATTTATAATATATTTTCTAAAGTACCAAATACCAACCCAACTCTTAAAAATATGATTTTTTTTCTTTTATTTATTATCCTTCATCAAATTTATGTAAATTATTCTCACAATTCTCTAAAATTTTATTGCAATAAAAAATGATAAATAATTTCGAATAAATTTTACTACTTAAAGACAAAAAAAAATAGTTGTATCTTATAGTCAATCTAAGATGGAAATTTTTTCACTCTTAGACTATAATTTGACTTCTTCCTTGGCTTTTTTTCTACGAAAATAGGTAAATTATCGGTTTATATATTTTAGACAATATTCTAAAATGTTAAACAACACTTCCATTTGAAGGTAAAATATTATTTTTTAAATATTTTTAAATTTAACTTTTTTATATCATAACATTTCAAGCATAGAAAGGGGTTCTCTCAAGGTTTAAATGACTTTAGATCAATTATGGGGTAATGTTTTAATTAATGTATTCATGAAAAAAAAATCTAATTTAATGGAGTCACAAGTATGTTTATGAGAAAAATAATGTAAATTAATATAATTCACACATATGTGGTTTGTGACACACTTATTAACAAGGAACAAATAAAAATATCAATCTATAAGATTAATAGGTATAATATGTAAGTTAATAGTCAACTTTTGTCTTTTCCATTTTTACCATAAAAATATATTACATAAACATTTATTGAACCAATGAAAATATTGCAATAATAATCATCATCATACGGACATAAATCATATGTTAAACAAATATCTCAACATTATCATATAAACACCTATATTTATATAAAAAATGAAGCACTTATCTTACTCCAAATGAACCCACCATAGGTGCTAGCAAATTATAAGTTGCATACCAAGCTAAAAATTATTTTTAATTTTAAAACAAACCATCTAAACATTTTGAACATATCAATAATAAGCAAGAAAGTCAAACAACATAAAAACTCTATGAAAAAATTCCCAACTCATTATAACAAGTTAGTAAAATTAATAAAATAATCATGTCAATACATGAAATATGTATTAATAACAATACATGATGAGTTTAGTCCAATCTAACATAAGGAATATAGAAAACACAAACCATGTGGTAGCTAAGATTTAAAAAAATGGATTTCAAAGTTGCCATGACATCTCACACCCTTGAAAAGCACAACCTGAATAGGCATAGGATGAGTAACTTTTAGGAAGAATTTGAAGTGGTCTTCTAAAAGAAATCAAGATGGTAGCACTAAAGAAATACTAGAACCCTAGCATGAAAAGGGTGATGTTGAAGTTATTCTTTATTTATGGTATTAATAGCAAAGTTGTTTTCGATTATGTTTGATATTGTAAGAGGGTGATGTTGAAGTTATCTTTTGTATATGTTACTTTTTTCATTATTATAAAAATCAATTTTAATTATGTTTTTGATTGTAGTTTTTATAATTATAATTTTTTTTTTCAAATTAAATTATTTTTTAATTATTTATATATATTATAATTATCTATTAGTTTTTAAACTTAATTCAAATAAGATACATATTAGTTATCTGTGAAAATTAAATGGTTTTAAGCAAAGTTTCTAAATGGTTTGAAGAACATTTTGACTATATATTGCAAAAAAATATATAAGTTCAAAAAAAAATCATTATTAGTAGTAGTAATAGTATAGTAAGTTAGTATTGCCTTCACATTAATTATCATTATTTTGTTTTTTATTTGTATTGATTAATATTGGATTGGATAGGTCATTATTTTGTTTTTTATTTGTATTAATTAATATTGGATTGGATAGGTCCACATCCATATGGAATATAAATAGGGGTTTTGATTTTCTATAAATTTAATTTGACAATTGTGTATAGTTAATGATTTAATTTTAGATTGTTTTAGTTTAAATACAACAACTAAATTATTATATAATAGGAGAGAGACCATTAAATATTATATTATTAATTTTAAGAATATTTTAAATATCTAAATAATAATAAAACTAAAAAAATTTAAATATTATTTTAAATATTTAATTTATTTATTAAAATAATTCAATTAAAATAAATTATTTCAATTGTTACACTTAATTATATTTAATTTTAAATATATAATTTAAATTTCTCTAAAATTAAAATTTTATTAAATAATATAATAATTATGATGTATTATCATTTTCTATTAATTTTGTTGGATGGGATTATATAAACCTGACATTCTTTTAAAATAATAATTATATCAAAAAATGTTTAACAATGGGAGAGGGGGAAGGAGAGAACCTGATGTTGTACTTATGTAATAAGGAAAAATGATCGACATCTTTTTAGAAAAATATATATTATTAAAAAATAAATAAAAATAAAACAGACATAATATTTAAAAATCTATATATATATAAATATATATATACAAAACCCAAATACACAAAATAAATGACGAAAAAAATCAAAGATAAATAAAAAAATGTAAGAACAGAGAAAAATGAAAAGAAAATTGTAAAAAATAATTAAAAATATTTATGACTGTTATTAATATGTTTTTCTATATAATAATTGTATCAGGTATGTTTTTTCAAATGTTCAAATAAATTGTACAAATCTCTCTGTATTTCTATTCCAGTTTATAATTCTCAATTACGTAATTGTTATTATTAGAAGATAACATTATATATACTGACCAAAAAAAACTTAAAACTTTCATTTTTTTGTATACCTTGCCAACCCTCTGCTGTGCTTATAATAATTTAGTTCATTGATAATGTAAAACGTAAACAGATTTATAATTCTATCCATAAATTAACTGTTTTCAGTATCAGAAATTATTCGACTATATCTAAAAGATTTATAATGTTATCCATAAATTAACTATTTTCAACATCGCAAATTATTTGATTGTATTTAAGTCATCATCTTCCATGTATATAAAATCGACATTTACTTAAACTATAAGATAATAATAGTAATACTAAACCCGCGTTAAACGGATGCCTTAGATTTTACATATACTAATATCTCTATTTTAATATTGACATACTTGTAATATATTGTAGTATGAATTATTATATATAGAGAATGGAAGTTAACATGACATTAACTACTATTATATATTACCAATGTTAAGTAACATATATATCTCTCTATAATATACCAATCATTATTAATTAGTATTTATACATTATAATATAATAAATGCTTATTCATATATTTTAAGGAAGATATTTAATATGTATATTTTGGGGAAGGTATTTAATATGTATATTTTAAGAAAGGATAAAAGTATTAGTAATATGTATCACTATAGTATTAATATTTAGGAAATGATGACCTTTAATAATATATATTTAAGTCATCAATCCAATATTTGTTATAGAAGATCAAGGTATTAGTTTTCCAACACTTGCCTTCATTAAAGATAATTTTTGTATTGTTATTTTTATATTGGATTAATATTAATTTGGATGACTACCAAAATTTGATAAGTTAATATTTTTTATAATTATATATGATTATCAAAATTAATAGAGATATTAATTATTTGTATATCTTTATTAATGAGGTTACTTTTAATATATTAGTTTCGTTAATTTATATAGAATATTAAATATTATTTTAATTAATGATTAATATATATTATTTTATTTGATATTTTCATATATTTGTGAATTATATTATTTCATGTTTTTATATATTTTTGTATTATTAATATAATTGATATATCTCACAATGATCGAATATAATATATTATTTATATTTGATGTAATATGATTTTTTTAAAAATTGTGTAGATATGGTTTGACCAAAATTGAATTTTGAAAATGAATAATAATGAAGAGAATATCAAAGAGAACAACAAAATATATGCATGGTACATTATATGCATTTGTGACATTCAATTTCTCATAAGGAGATATTTCCAAAATGAATGAAAGTAAAATATTACTTGTCTAAATATGAATAGAAACATAGAGGATCATCACATGTGCATGGATTCATATGATAAAAATGAAGAGAATTACTTCCATTCTATTTTTCATGTTTGGAATTATTGGGAAGATCTACATCAATGAAACATACATGTATGTTATCAATCATCAAGATATATATATATATATATATATATATATATATATATATATATATATATATATATATATATATATATATATATATATATATATATATGTCAGTGTAACTAAAACATTGTTATACACCATTAATTTTATGCATGTCAATTTTTTTTGTAACATCCATGTCTTTGAAATACAAGATAACTCACACCTGTGGATATCGAGCGTGATTATGAAGAGCTACCTAATTGTGTAGAATGACATACAATGTGTAAAGATGGTGTTTGCCTATGTAAGAAAAAAGGAAAAATGGTTTGTAGGTAAGATTTTTAATCATATAAATAGTTGTATAAAAATGATACATATATTTTTAAAATAAATAGCAATTGAGTTATTATTTCTTCTAGGTACGATGCATTGTGACCATTAAATATTAATGGATCAAAATTATATACAGATTTAGAATATGAGATCAAAATTTTGAGCTTGCAATAAATAATGATAGAGTCAAACACACAATTTCTATATATTACAACTATGGAGAGCAAATTTAGGTTAGCATCATGTTTAGTCCAAACACTCCATATTCAAATGCATTGCTAACTATGCAACAAAGGCATATAAGAGTTCTAAAACTTATCATCAAATGTTGATGTGGCTTGCAAACATTGAAAACCCTGATGAATTAGTAGGAAAAGCATATAAAAGACTTTTAACTAAGACAATTATTGAAAGAGACATTGGGGAGCAAGAAACATGTCACATGTTGTTGGAGCTTTCATTAGTAGAGAGTAGTAGAGTATTTATGAACTTGAATGTTTCGTTTCAGGTCTTCAAACTTATAGACAAAAATTAAGATGATAATCATGAAGAGCATATAATGTCTTTCATTGATGGATACAAGAATAGGTCTTTTTCCATGGAAAGCATGTCACTTATTGAAGCAATAAGATCTTGAACATATAATCCAAGGCAAAAAAAACAACAAATGGGAGGCAAGGAGTATTGATTGATGAAATGAGATTCATTGGGAATAATTTTCTACATAACATAGTGATGCAGGAGCATCTACATACATCTTGGCAAGATATGGTCATGATTGAATTCAAATTCAATTTATTGTATTTCCCCTCTCATATGCTGTTAAAAAGGAGTAATTGTAAAAAAAAACAATAAAAATAAAGGTAAAAAGTAAATTGTTGGGGTTGTTGAGGAAATAGAGGAGGAGTGGTTGAAAATATTTCAACCTTAGTATATTGTTGCAATTTAAAAACCGTTTTTGGTTTTACCTTGAGCCCAAATTGGGCGTAGAGGTTAGAGAAGAGGTTCTTGATTAAAAGAAAAATAAAATTCATTAAAAAATATGAGAGGCACGTAGAGGAGAGGAAGGACAAAGAGGAAAGGACCTCTCATTCAAGGGAAGAGATGTAAGAAGAAAAGAGGATCTCAAGAATGTAAGAATAAAGAGAATAGAATGAAGAAAAGAGAGAGGAAATTGTGAGGGAGGACCTCACTCAAGAGATGTTAAAGTTAAAGAGAAGGAGCAGATTTGATGTAAAGTCTAGAATGTGTGAAGGAGCCAACAAGGTTTTGAAAGCCATGGAACATTGAGATTGGATCTTGTATTGAATTGTAAGTCTCTTATTTGTTCTAAGAAAGAATGAATATTTTGTTTCATATGTTTATGTTATGGAAGAAATGAGTTCATTGGTGGAATTCTGACCTAGATAGTAAATAGACCTGTGTGTGTGCCTTTTTAAGAGTTTAAGAGAGTAACAAACATCTATATTTTATTGTAAAGAGGACTCTTGTGTATAAAATATGGTGTGGATTGATTGAACAAACTTAATACATGACAATACAACCTATAACAGTGATTTGAAGCTTGTTTGGATGAAAAATGTATTGGTGATAGTGAAATACGCTTGTAAGAGGGCAAATTAGGCTTTAAGAAAACTAAACAGGGTCAAATTTGAGGAGTATGATACAAAAAAACCTCATTTTAGTTTGATATATGTTATACAACTTGATAATGGGTATATAAAAATTATGAGATATCTTTGAAAAAGTCTGTATGAAGATTTTTATGGTCAAAATACAGTCAAAATCTGCTAAACGCCAAAATCCTTGCTTACAAATTTATGAACTGGGATAATTCCGTACATGATCAACCTTTTGTGTCAAAAGGTAAACATTATAGGACTTAAAAACAGAATTTTTGGCTTTGGAATGAGGTCATGAAACCCAGATTTTCTCAAGATATGATTTTTTTATGATTGCTGTCCTGTACAGTCACCTTAAGACCTAGAAACAAGGGTTTTGATGTTTTAAGAGTTCTGACCATTCAAAATGATTGAAACTTCATAATCCATGCCTAGAATACATTGTATAACTGTTGGAAAAGGTCTCATGTTGGTACAGTATGGAAAAGTACAAAAAAAGACAACCTAAGGTAGGTTCTAGGTGTATGGAAGCTAAGAGAATAGGCCCAAATGAGAAAAGTGGTTTTTGTCCAAAGAAGTACACCAAGAAAAAGGTTTGATTAACCTGTAAGGAGGTAATGGGTATCCAAAAAGGTGATTTTTTTGATCATAAAGTCCGTACTTTGCTCTAGACAAGGAGGTTTGCATGAAAGGAGGGCTAATGTGAACATGGCTTAAAGAAGGAAGTGCAATTCCGTATAAAGGAAGCCTAGTTTAATCTCAGGTATGTTATATAAGTGCTTAATGGGTACTCTAAACTATTTTTACATTCCATTTTGGGCTGATCTATGAAATGTTATGGCCAATAAACAGAGGAAACAGGGCTAAAGGATGATATCACAGCCGATAGGTAAATGAAGAGTTTTAAGTTTTCCAATAAAGGAATGATTGATCTGAATAGGTCTATATAATTATGTTAAAATGTATGGAACACCTTCAAGAAGTTAGCTCATTAGAAGATGTTGTCACCTGAGGTGTAAACAAGGTGAGTGTTACACCAAGTTTGGTATCAGAGCAATCTAGGGACAGCACATCACATAGACTGTAGACTCTATCAAGTATTTACTAAAAATGTAAACATGGGTTTCAGTTGTATATCTATTATTTTGGTTGGATTTTTGGTTCAGCTTCCTCTTGTTAGTGATAGACCACCATACAAGAGCAAAAAATAAGCTAAACTATTGTGAGAAGAATTCAAAATAGTTGTTATTTTGGGTAATATATTTAGAGAGAAATGCAAAATTTATGACCAATAAATGTTTTATCAGCAACTCAAAAATATAAGAGATGCAATCCGACAATAGATGACTGGAAGATATTGATAACCAAACAAAATGTTTCAATAGATAAAGCTAACAATGAAAAGTTTGACAATTGTATTCATTTGTTTTCCACAAATGATAATGTGTGTAACCACAATAAAATAAAATTATATTAATTGAAAAGATTTTTTGCATGTATCATTGCAACCAAAATAGGAAGTGCCAATGCACTAATGGGAGGTCCAAATGATGAACTTGATGTGGAGTTATTGATTACTATCTATGTAAGGATCATGTTAGCTTTGAATCTTTAGATAAAAGTAGGTCTTGTAAATTGATCTCTAGGGTATATCAGAAGTATAATCTACAAACCTAGGAGTACTCCATCAGAACCACCAACATATGTTATGGTGGAGTTTGACAATTATTTGGGAATATTGTTTGAATATGCAACTCCATATGCAGTTCCAATTGCACCAATACATAAGGGACACAGAACCGAATGACCCTTATGTTTGGCTTGGGAATCAACAACAATTCATAAGGTTTGAATCTTTCAAAATACACAAGTGATATAAGTCAAAGAGAAATAAAAATATTAACATTTATGGATATATTCTGTTTAAATTCATTGGAAGGACTAAGAATATTACCTCCATTTACATATGACCACTATGAAAAGCCAAAAAATAGAAAGCAACTTTCCAAATGAAAAGTAGAAGAAGAGAGATTGAAACTCTTAGTGGAATTTTTTTTTCACATAATAATGAAAAATGCATGTACTTATTCATTATTTGACATTTTATGTGATGTGTATGTTACATTTTGATGAGTACTAAATAACTATTTAGATTAAGAATTTTAAATTGTGTATATTACTTTTTTAGGTGATTTAATGTAATGTGTATTACAATTTAAATTTGATGAAAAACTTCAAATTATATGTCAAATAAATATTTAAAATGCACAGTTACTATTAGCATACCTATCTTAGATAAATCTATGTAAAAGATGTCGAGAGATATCATTCTTGAAGCGCCTATTCCACTTATATCACAAACAAAATATATGATAAATGCCTCAAAAATAATATCTATTTACATCTTCTACATAAATTTATCTAAGATAAATATACTAATAATATTACATTAAAAAACATAATTTTTACTCATTTAAAATAATTATTTATTTATTTAAATTATATTGTCAATTTATATAAGCATCGACAGCTAAATTTTGCCCCTAAAATGAATGGCCTTTTTGTCATAAAGATTTCTAGACATCACATTTAAAGACTAGAAAACATCAACTGTTCTATTTATAATATTAAAAATTTCAAAAGAACATAAAAATTTAAAATCTTCTGGGATAAAAGGCTAATAACTCTAGATTGGTCATTCAAATGGTTCCATTAAACATACGGAAGAATTATAAAACCCTCAGTCAATACAATCAAAGGAGTGATTGAAGTTGGCGACTTTCGATTTAAGCATCCGCGATCTTAATCATTCAAACAAACAAATATGTCTACATTCGTTTTTGCCCAATGTGGACCACCAGACCGGGATACTGATAAAGGATTTGTGGCGAAAACTGTAGGTATAGGTGGTATTGAAAAAACTGTTACAGTCACATAAACCGAGTTTTATCAATACACCTACACCCAAAGACTTCTTCCCACAACACATCTTTTACCAACACCCCATTGCCAGTCTAATCCGCCATAGCAAATCGTTTCTAACGAGATTTAATATCCAATCAATGCGCATATCAAATGAATTAATCACAGCTACTCTATTTATAACATCGTTATCTAACCTCGTTGATAAAAACATCCCTCTAGTTCACGCAGGCTGTGTGACACTTGTGTGTCTGTTGGGCATGTCCCGTACCATCTCTAATCTTCCATTGAAATCTTACGGTCATCCCTGTCTCCACATACCTACTCTACCTATAAATGAATTTGGTACAGTTTTTGAGTTTCTAATTGGGCCATCGTAATCGTCTTCATCTAGTCGTGTCTTGTATTCTTTCTTTTGAATATCAGAGATCATTATTTTAAGTATTAAACCTTCAGGGTGAAGTTTTCTACGCGGAATATTCTTAATGTATAATATATTTTGTATACATTAGTCGAGAATATATACTACTGTTTTACAACCTAGCACATATGTATTAGATACATGTATATGAGGAAAATGTGAGAATACATACCAATTTAAGAGTATTTGTCTTAAATTTATTGCATATTAATATTAATTTAGTAGTACCTATATTTGTCTTAAATTTATTACATATTAATATTAATTTAGTAGTATCTATTTTAAATTTTTTTGGTATATTATATTAATTGATAATTTTTTAATTTTTTTATTAATTGGTAATAAGTAATTTCAAAATAGTTATATTTATGTTTTGGGTTCATAAAATATTTCTTGGAAAATAAATGGTACGATATTAATTCTTTTCATTTGATTTTTCTAAATAAGAAGGATTGGTGCCATCAGAGAATCATTCTGCTAGAGTTTTATGGTTCACATTTTCTTGATCATTTTTTTGACTCACCTTGCTCAAATAATTTGTCCAAATTTTTAGGGCTACAATGTATTAACTGCACTCGACATGTTGCCCTTCATGTAGGCAAGCTCTTTATTTATGGTTTCTCTGCATTCTACTAGATTAGTTGCTGTAAGAGTCGAAACTAATGGCACCCATGTAAGCTCAATTTTTTGTTCTGAAGGTCTATGATGACATAATACCTTAGCCCCCCTCCATTTCAGAGCTAAGCAGTCCTATTGTAACTACTGAAAAATGTTATAAATTGTATGAAAATTGATAAGGAGGTATTTTTCCACATCGAGTCAAATTCTGCTATTGCTATCAATATTCAATTGTGTATTTCTTTTAGTCAAACTCATTGACCCATGTTTCATGAGTAGTGGTTTGCATGAGCCCATCTCTCATTAGAATGAATGCTCCACTTAGCACTCATTACATGGATGTAGTCCTCAGAGATGCAACTTATCCTTGCAAGGTTCAAGGTTTGGTTCCTACGTAAGTAGCTTATGATTTTCCCTTCATAGTCCCATGACTTTAAAGTTTCTAATAATGTCATCTTTCATGCCCTTGTCTAGGTTGAGCTTCTAAGTCTATCAGTTCACTTTTGGGATTGCATACCCAAAATTATCGTACCAATAGGGTGTATTGTTATTATTGAGACAAATATGTGGTTTTCCTCTACCCTAATAAGTGGGTCTATGTGGAGGTCAACATTTCCAAGGAATTGAAGGAGTTTATAGAGATTCAAGATCGGGAAATCTAGATGTCACAAATAGTTTTTTGTTTGATCCTATCTAATACTTGTTTCTATTATCAAGCTTTGGGACACCGCATCAAGGATTATCCTCACATGGATCATCCCATGCCCCCTCAGCCACCTCCTTAGACTAAAAAGCCCAAATAGATAAACCAAGCTTATGGTTCGACCATAGTACCCACTAAAAGGTCATCAAGCCCTAAGCAATAAAGCCCACCGTAGACACCACTTTGGGATGTTTCCTCTCAAGATATCAAACCCTCTTAGCGGACTTATCTGCCCTCACTTAGAAGCTCAGTTCCTTTCAACCTACAATGCATTTATTTAGTTTTTCAAAATACTATTATGCCCATGGCTGAGGTTCTCTCAACTAGAAAATCCTTCTCCTAAAGGTCTCACAGCCCAACTCATGGGGGAACATACTCTCCTCAATAATAACATGATTCCAAAGACCTTTTCATTGTGGTAAGTAGGAATTCATGTCCTCACTAGCACAACAACATTGCAATGTTGGTAGAATTTAAGGACAAATAGGGAGAGATTTAGATGGATGACCCTTCCTTATGAATGTTTTATTATGAATTGTTATGGGTCTTACATAGTCTACCTACAAATGCTTTGTGCATGGTGTTTGTCAACATATTAGTATTCTAGATATTATTTATTTTCTAGAAGTTAAAGTGTTTGGATTTATCCTTCAAACATCTTTTAAATCATTTCACATGATTCCATCTAGATTACCACCTTGCATGAGGAAGAACGTAGTGGTGCTTGTATTTCAGTTTCACCTAAGGTTTCCCTTGGCATTATTATTGCTAGGGAGGATACTTCACATCGAGTAGTCTAAATTATTATTGAGATTAGTGGACATCAATCTAGGATTTTCAGCATCTATATACCTTATAATGGCCCTAATCATTATTTTCTTTGATGATATTTGGTCAATTGGTTTCCTACTTCCATGTGGCCAGAGTGTAGATATTTTAATTTGATTGAATGCCATAAATATAAGGATGGGGCCCTCCCCATGAGTTAGTGCATTAGTGAACATGAGGCTTGGTATTATTTCAAAAAAAAATTGGTCTTGTGACCCACCCCTCTGACTACAAACATTTAACCCCACGTCTTGGTTTACATGATCCAATAAACAACATGGATGTGTCCATGTGCTCAAATGGCTCTACCACTTTATATTAATAGAGCATAATGTTTTTTTCATTTTCTAACATTAATGTCTAGCCTATCAACGTCCATTATGTTAATATTTTTTAAGACCATTCCCCTTTTCCTTTCAAAGTTGAATGGACTTTGGGATAGTATAGTGTACCACACAATTAATTTATACATAGTACTTATATGATGTGTCATGATGGAATGATCTAACTCATCATGTCAATCTAAAACCTTACCCCATGATATTTATATGCTACTAGCGAGATTGAGTGGTGGAATAAGGCCATTCTATATAACGTCTCCTTCTACTACCACCATGAGAAACATGTTGCTTGGATAATAAAATGGTTAGAACAGGCCATGCTCAATGAGTTTTGATGGGTCTCTATCTCCCTTGAACTTGATCCTTTAAATGTGTAATTATAATGGCATGAAACCTCTCTTAAACATTACCTTAATGTGGCAGACATCCATGTAACTAGAGGCACTTATCTTTGCATTCAGATGCATTGGTTAAAAATTGGTGATAAGGCCACCAAGGATTTTTTATAGCTATCAAAGCTAAACAAGATTAGAGGTAAATAAAAGACATTCAATTGGCTCAATCTTGATTCAACTACTAGTTTGATATCTCTTTGGATTTCCTCGAATACTATAAGATGTTTTTTCAAACTCAACCTTTCATAGTTGAGTGAACCTAGGTGCTCCATAATTTTTTAGATGTGGTACCTCATAATCTCACACCTATCGATTAGTGACTTTGAGATGCCCCACTCACCTTATAAGATCATATTGAGGCTCTGCATTACTTGATTAATTATAAAACTTTTGAAACTGATAGCTTCCCATACAAATTTTACAAATCCCCTTAGGAGTCTACCAGACCTATTTTATTGTAAATCTACAAAGAAGCTTTGAGAAATCAGTCTCTTTGATCCATGATCGACCAATGTAGTATCAAATTCTTTCCTAAAGCTATATATCCTAGTTTCTTACTAGTTGGAGGCTGAAAAACTTGTTCAATGTTTCTTACAACTTTCTTTTTATAGATCTCACAAACTGTGTCTAGATCACTATAGCTACAATTGTTAGACTAGAGAAAACATGATTTATTAGTGGGTGTTATATTCTGGATAATGTTATTTCAGTTTGGGAAGGCATGTATTGGGCCCATTCCTCTTTTAAGATAACTATTTTTCTTAAAATAGATTTTGAAAAAGCATATAATAAGATTGAGTGTAAATTTAATCTTTCCATGTTCAAGGCTCTCGGTGTTGGCCCCTACTTCATTTATGTGGTGCATATATTAATTCATAATGCCGCTGCTTGACTCACTATTAATGGGCATAAAACAAAGTGGATTGAGATTCAACCTTTTATTTTCTAAGGTTTTACCTTTGCTTTGATGCTTTATGTGTTATCTATTGAATCCCTAAGTTATCTCTTGGCTTCAAAAGTTTCTCAATGGCTTTATTAGATTATTATTTTGTCTGACTATACCTCCCATCTCATCAATGGGTACTTTATAGATGAAACATCCTCATGTTCAAATAAAAAGAGGCCACTTTTAATTAATCTATCTAATGCCTTGACACTTTTTGTCTAGCTTCTAGCACCAAACTGAAATGGAGGAAAATTGAATGTTTTTTATGAAGCATGATGGCTATGCCTAAGTGGATTCACAAGTATAATTAATAATATATTTCTTAGGGGGAATAATTCATGATTTTGGGCATCCCCTTTTATTTTTATAATTCTCCACGAGTTTTTTTGGTTCTAAATATTCGTTAATTCATGAATATTCTAGTGTTTAGATTTTGGTTTTAGTAATTTTTTAGGGTTGATAAATGGGCCTGAATCACAAAAAAATTTGGGATATAAATAATTTTATTTTTTGGCTCACCAACCCTTTATAATAATATATGAGATTACACTTTAATTCTTTACATACATATAGTACAACCACCCCTAATATCAAATAAGCTAATAAGTAGATCCAAAGTTGGAGGACCATTGTACTAAATGACAGTGCTGAGTAGAGGAACCAAATGACAATGCTGAATGGATGAATCAAATGATAGATTCAAATAATAGTGCTAAACTATAGTCTCGAACAAAGGAACTAAATGACAGTGTTGAATGATAGTGCAGAATGACAATGTCAAATGATAGTTCCTAATGACAGTGTTAAATGATAGAAAAAAATTCTCAAAACCTAAATATTATTGGATATTTGTATTCCTATAGAATATATATACAATTTAAAAAGACATCACAATCTGAGTATATATTAAAAAGTTACAACCTCCAAAAATTATCATTCAGTTTCATCACTCGATCATGTTGACTAACAGTGTCATTCAGTCATGTTGAATGATCGTGTTGTTCAATCATGTTGAATGACCATGTTATTCAGTCACATCAAAAAAAAACAAATTGTATGGTCATATGACACAATCAAATGACATGATCATATGACATGATAGAATGACATAGTCGTTCAACATGATGGAATGACAACTTTTTGAGGCCATAACTTTTGCATATGAATTCAGATTATGATGATTTTATTAAAAATTGCATAAATGTTCAAGAGGAATCTAAATATGAAATAATATTTAGGTTTTGTGAAGTTTTTGATTTATTATTTTATATAGTTAATATTTAAATCCATTTAGTTTAGCCATTCGATCCATCCTATAGATTCACCATCACACATAAACGTTTTGCCATAGCTATGAATAAAATTTTATTAAATTCACCAAAAATTTAGAATAGGTTTTCTAGTAGGTCCTCCTAAAATGAACCCTATTTCTCTAAGAGTTTTATTAGTATGTCCTCAACATGATTGCAAAGAAGATTGAATATTGGATCACCAAGCCCTTATCTCTAGTAGCAAGTTCTATATTAGCACCAAAATCTTGTCCATTGCTCATGTCTACTATTCCTATTATTTGTATCCCTTCAAGGCCTATTATGATATTCTAGAAAAAATACTTAGAGACTTCCTCTAGGTTATTTTAAATCATACCTGGGGATTTCATCGGGTAGCCTAGGATATTTACTACCTCCCTCATGATAAAGGTGGCATGGGAATCATTAACACATATCAAAAATGTATGTCCATGTTTGTTGAGTGGGTTATTTTGGATATTGAGGGCAATTAATCTTATAAAATTCTAATTCAGCATTGTATCTTAATGGGAACTCCCTATTGGCATCCAATCCCTTCTCATCATTATAGTTCCTGTCAAAAATTTTGTCTCTTTTATGGTCAAATTCATTTAGAAGGATTTTTAAGCTATCAAACCCCACTTGAGATGGGTGGAGGATGGTTTTTTCATATGGTACTATTTTAATGACCATATCTTATGGTGATCCCCTTTTCTTACTACTTCTTCTATTTCCTTGGCTAAATTACATAGTATTAAAATTTTATGATTATTTTGAAAAGGGATTCACACTATCTAAGATTTGGTTACCTATAGATATTAGAGTCCCTATCATGATCTAAAAATTAAGTTTCAATTAATCAATGCAGACTTAACTTCTATTCTTCACATTCAAGAGTTTTCACTTGATGTTGTGTTTCATAAATTTGTCCTGCAACCCCCTAGGGAATGGTGGAAAGAGTCAAGGTGGAACTGTGATATGTATTTCAGTAGATACTTTCCCACACTTTTTTATTAGGTGATGAATTAGTTCTCTTTGGATTTAGATAAACTCAAAAATTATTTAGCTCTCCAGTCCTTTCCTAAGACTTGACTCACCCATCTAGGTCATGTGTGGCAAACTATCCTAGAGCTGAAGATAGCTCATTTTTTATGGTGTTTTATTTATCAAAAACTCCTTCTCAATGACAGGTTTATCCACATTCACATTCCTCAGCACTTGTAATTAAATTGGAAGCATCCAAAATATTTTAAAAATCTATTTTAGTTTTGTCCTAAATCCTAGTATTCTTGACATTGTATTCATTCATTATTTCATCCTTTTCACCCTAATCCTTTCTCTTGGTGATAGGTTATCTTTGGGTATTATTCTAATTAGTCATTCTCTATTTCCTTTCTCTAGAAATTCTTCTATACTATTTTTCTCTTTCAGCTATAGAAAGCTAGGAACAATGTTATTTTTAATCATAAGACCTATGAAATCTATATTCTATTAATGAAAAGGTTTTCTTAATTTTTTTGTCTATTAGAAGGTTCAATCTCAAGTGGAAAAGATGTCTCTAAACCTCTTCCACCTCAATATATCTTGAACCACTTGTGGAGTGCTCCTTTTAACCTAAATAGGGTTTTGCATGATGGCCCACACTAAAGTCGACCACCTCTTCCTCCTAAGAGGGATTACAGAATAAATTAGTCCAAAAGTAAATGCCAATTTTCTCCTCTCCCTCAATAAGGGGTGGTTATATTTCTCATGGAAATTTTGATGATGGTCCTTCATAATAGTATTCAACAAACATTATTTTTCTTACACAACCAACTGATTGTTGGCCTATCATTATTCATGTTGAACCCTAGATGGATGGAATGATCTAGAGATTATTAGAATGGAGACACTTCTTGGTTGGTACTTCTTAAATATGATCCTCTGTGTCCATCAACTGGGGTGGTGTCATGTGAGTAAAAATATTTTATTTTGTTATTTGTAATTTTTTGGGTTATGTCTTGATTGGCTTATTTTTTATTTTAGAGCTAGGATGTTCCTTAAATAGGGAGTTTGATTCATGATATGTTTGACTACTTCATTTTGCATCCTTTTATGTGAAGCATTCTAATAGTAAATAACAAGCATAAACATTATGATAGTCAAATAGATGCCATGCTTATAATATAAATTTATCATGATAATCGAATCAACATAAAATTAAATTTAAATTGGTCATTAATTGTTAAAAATTCATAAATATTATTGTTTACCACCCTTAGACTACCATTATAATGTAAATATTATGCTAACTTTGTTTGTGGAGTTTAGTGTAGTAGTTATGAATGGGGTATTTAAGTGGTAAAGTAGGTGGGTTTATCTTTACCTTCTAATTAAAATATAAATAAGTGACAATCAAATTTTAATATTTTAAGGAATAATAGATGCATCGCCTCTAAGATTGTTGATGTTGGATAGAAGAAAGACATTGAGTGAAGGATTGTCATTGGGTAAAAGATAGATGTAGGGAATATAAATACTCAATGTAGATCTTCAGGTAGAACTGTAAACAAAAGGAGGCATTGATTAGATTTGGAATGATAAACAACTCACCTAGCCAGATCAACCATATTTATTATGAATAATTTAAGGACAAGAGATCAAAACTTGAAACTCTCCCTTCTTTTATGTTCTTAACATGTGTATAGACATCATGGAGTTGAAAGCTATGATGGATGCTAGAATCTAAAGTATTAGAACCAAATCCTTTATGAATATAGTGTCTTAAAATCCAATTCTAAGATAATATCTCAAACCTCTCAATCCTACATCTCTTGATTTAGTAGTGATCTTTGATGAGTAAGAGTCTAGGAAAGTACTTAGATCAAAAGAATAAGTCTTAGCCAAAGGAGTTATCTACAAATTCGTGGATCACTAGCCAATGCTTGAATATATTCATGCTTTGATTTAAAAGCATTATTAACCCCTCCTAAAATGTATAATTGAAATATACCCATGTGTAAAAAGTTTTATTATTTTTTTTTTTTATCATAATGAGGAGAGGGAGAAGATCAAAAACTAGTTTTAGATCTTGAATCACCACCACTTGTCCTTGAAACCATTGTCCTCTACCTTCAACGCTCTTAATAAACCTACTAATGTAAAACCTATATGGGTTTTCCTACCTCATATCCCACTTTAATTTTGCACATAATCTAGTTTGAAAACAATTGTAAATCCCTAAGCTAGTTTCTGTAAATGCACATAGATACCAATCATTTCTCCCACACTACTTTTGTCAGGATCTTAGTGAACATTCACATCTCCAAGGATCTACCTAAGAAAATCATTTTGAAAGTAGGTTACCAATATTTGCGTCAACCTCTCAACTATGAATACTTGTTGTTTCATTATTGTAGTTGTTTTAATACAATAAATCTGTCCAAAAACTTCAACTACCTTATAAAAAAAAGGATTCTTCTTGGTGGAATGACTTCCTTCCTACCCACCTTACTATGTTGATTGATTCTGATAGTGATGATTCTACCTTATATTTAGATAATCTTAAATCCTCTTTTCCAAATGAGGATCTTATAAGCCCTATTCATATAGAAACATACATGATGGTATATCTAAACACTCCAAGGAAGATTATAGACTCAACTCAATAGACCTATGACCCAAATATATCTACAAAGGTGAATCTACAGATTGACATATTTAGGTTAGAACCAAATGGTGTTATATTAGTGGAAGATAAATCTTAGTCCTTTAAATGAATTGAAAATACCTTACTACTTAAACTAGATGTCACAAAAGAATAGGGAGAGTGGAGTGAGGTGAAAAAGAGGAAAAAAGGTAGAAGAGCAGTGGTTCAACCCTCTAGTATGTCCCTCCGCTATGGGCAAATTTTAGAATAAGTTTTTTTGAAGAATATTGACTGTGGAAATAGGCTCTGTGGATATGTTGGTTGAAGTGTAGATGAAGATTACATTATGGCATGTAGGTCCCTATTGGAGGGTAATATATACTAAATGGTTGGGTGATGTTTTGGCTTCATATTTTTTCTCAATCGTGCAATTTATTCATGAAGACATAAGTTTAGCAGAAGACCATGTGTTTCTAGTAAGTGTTTTTCTTTAATCAAAATGTCCTCTTTGGAATGTTAAGGTTTAGCTACCTAATGGTTGTTTGGTTCCACATGGGCCATTGATTGAGACGTCCCATTTGAGCTTAAATGTTTTATCTTTGATATTAGGTTAGAAGACATTCCAGAACTTATATTTAACTATATGAAATAAAAATAATATTAAATATTGAGTTATTTAAATATGTGATAAAATGTATGTATAATAAATACAACTATATATATATATATATATATATATATATATAATTTATAAAGTATTTTTATACTTATAATTTTATAAGATGAGATTTGGAAACATTAATTTAATTTTATATTTGGAAATGTGCATAATTTGGGTCTAGGACACAAACATAGGCCTACTACCCAAGAACTATATCAACTCAAACAAACACTGTTGGCCACTATAATTACCTAGTCAGCTCAAATGATCACAACTAACCTACTATACTCCCAATAAAAATCAAACAAAGGTGGCTCAAGGCATAACCAATTCACTTTACCACCCCTTCTACATCACTTATTTTCATTTTTTTAAGAGAACCCAACTGAAAAATTCTAATATTTTGGCCCTATGCTAGAGTTTGCAGCCTCTTTATTTTACATAATGATTATTTTGAGATGGACACATTGGTGTAGTTAGATTTATATGATTTATCACCAATGAAATGCAAATTTATGAAAAAGGTGATGAAATTATAAATAATTGTGGTATGTGAAAAATCCATGATAAGGTACTTGAAATTGATATCTCTCGACTTTTTTGTAGATATATGTATTTAAAATATTTTTACTAGTTATAAATCATCTCTATCTTAGTATGAAAATTTCATTTCTGAGCATAGGTGGATAGGGAGAAATTGTTGTATGGCTCAAGTCTTACATTTGATTTAATTAAAATTGCAAAGCTAGTTTGATTTTAGGCTTGGGCAAAAAGCATGGTGTTATATGGAGGTCCATGTAGTACATCTTTTAATATTTTATTTTAAAAATTTGCCTTTTTATCTCTATATTCTAGTGGGATAAAGGTCATAAAAATAATAAGTGGTCAATTTCGTTAAAGATTTTATTACATTGAAGGTGGTTATAGGTTCAATTATCTGAGAAGTT
>JARHVA010005836.1:545000-585000 GCA_037957365.1 Torreya grandis
TTAAAAATTAAATATATCTTGGAAACTAACAATAAAATGGAAAGTTGGATTTGTACCCACCCTATCTCAAAAAATTTGTGAAATATTAATTTTTTTTAATGGTTGTAGAATTAGGCTTAGTTTGTAACTATATTTTTTTCACATTTGGATCAATGAAAGAAACTATACATGAACATATATAGGCACATATATTTGAAACATGTATTGGCCTAAAAAATCTATAGTTAGAAATCATGATAGATTTAAACATTAAAATAGTCCAAAAATTTTAAAAAATCATAAATGTGGAAAGAGGAGAGTGTGATCATCGTCATTGTAATAATTTTATGAATTTTATCATTGAAATTTATAGTGTAGTTGGTAATGGAAGTTGAATTCTATTATTTTATTTCAAACAATACTTCATTGTGGTAAGCAAGAATTCACATCCTCACTATCTAACAACAACATTGCAATGTTGGAAGATTTTGAGGATGAATAGAGAGAGATATAGATGGAAGACCCTTCTTCATGAATGTGTTATTATGGATTATTGGGTGTCTTACAAAGTCTACCTGAAAATGCTTTATTCATAATACTTGCCAACATATTAGTTTTCTAGATATTATTTGTCTACTGGAAGTTAAAGTGTCTTGCTTTCTCCTTCGAACATCTTTATATAGCATTTCACATGATGCCACATAGATCACCACCTTGCATGAGTAATAATGTGGATATGCTTGTATTTTTATTTCCCCTAAGGTTTCCCTCGATATTATTATTTCAAGGGAAGAACCTTCACATCGGGTAGTCTATATTATTATTGACATTAATGGCCATCCATCTAGCATTATCAACATCTATAAACCTAATAATGGCCCTCATCATTTTTTGATTTGATCATATTTGGTTAATTGGATGCTTGCTTCAATGTGGTTAGAGTGTAGAGATTTTAATATGATTAAATGTCACAAGGATAAGGAGGGGGGCCTCCTAATGTGTTTGTGCCTTGGTGAGCATGAGGCTTGGTATTATTTCAAAAATAAATAGGGTCTCATAGCCCACCCCTTTGAGTAAAAAAAATTAACCCCACATTTTGATTTACATGGTCCAACAAATAATCTAGAGATCTCCATATGCTCAAAAGGCTCTACCACTTTATGTTGACAGAGCATGATATTTTTTTGTTTTCTAGCATTGATGTATAGCCGATCAATGTCCATTATGGTATTATTTTCTAAAACCATTCCCCTTGTTCAGGTAAAGTGGAATGGTCTTTAGGATATTACAATATGCCATATAATAAATTTATACTTAATACTTCTATGATGAGTCATGATAGAATGATCCAACTCATCGTTCTGATCTATAACCTTGCCCTATAACCCCTATATTCCACTAGTTGTATTGAGTGATGGAATGAGGTTATTTTGGTTAACACATCCTTATTATATCATCATAGTAAACGTGTTTTTTGGATAATAAAATGGTTAGAAGAGGCCATGATCAATGTGTTTTCATGGGTCTATATCTCGCTTGATTTTCATCCTTTAAACTTGTAATTGTAATGGATTTTAACCTCTCTCAAACATGACCTTAATGTGGTAGACATCCATACAGCTAGAGGAACTTAGCTACATACTCAAATTCATTGGTTAAAAATTGGTGACAAGGCCTCCAAGGGTTTTTTAAAGCTATGAAATCCAAGCAAGATCACAAGTAAATAAAAGACATTGAAGTGGCTCAATATTGACCAAAATCCTAGTTTGATATCTCTTTGGATTTCCTTAAACATGATAGAATGGTTTTTCAAACTCAACATTTCACATTTAAGTGAACCCAACCACTTAAATAAATTTCTTGATGTGGTACCTTGTAAACTCACACCTGTTGATTAGTGACTTTGAGATTCCCTGCTCACATTAGAGGATCTCATAGAGGCTCTACATAGCATGAGCAATGATGAAACCCATGACTTTGATGGCTTCCCATATAAATTTTACAAAGACACTTGGGAGCTTACAATACCTATTTTATTACAAGTCTACAAAGAAGCCTTGAAAAATTAATCTTTTGGATCCATGATTGACCAAAGTAGTATCAAATTCATTCCTAAAGCTATATATCCTTGTTGCTTACTAGTTGGAGGCTGAAAAAATTATTCAATTTTTATTACAAGATTCTTTCTAAATACCTCACCAACCATGTCTATCTCATTCCAACTGCCATTTTTAGACCTGAGAAAACATGATTTATTAGTGGCCATTATATTTTGGATAATCTTATTACAGTCTAGGAAGACATAGTTTGGGACCGTTCCTCTCTCTAGAGAACTATTTTTCTTAAATTCAATTTTTAAAAAGCATATGATAAGATTGAGTGATAATTTATTCTTTCAATTCTCATGGCTCTCAGTGTTGGCCCCTACTTTATTTATGCACTATAAATATTTCTTGCCTCAACATGACTAACTATTAAAGGGAATAAAACCAAGGGGATTGAGATTTAACATTATATTTTCCAAGGTCGTAGCTTTTATTTAAGGTTTTCTATGTTATGTATTGAAGCCCTGGGCTATATCTTTGATTTTATATTTTATGAAGGGCTTTTTCAAGTTATTTTTTTAGCTAACTACACCTCCTAGCTAATCAATGGCTACTTTACAGATGACACCTTTCTCACACTCAAAGAACAAGAGGACACTTTTAAGAAAGCTATCTAATTCCTTGACACTTTCTACCTAGCTTCCATCACCAACCTAAAATGGAGGAAAACTCAGTGTTTTTGATGAAGCATGATGGCTATGCCTGAGTAGTTTCACAAGTATAATTATTAATGGATTTGTTACGGGGAATAATTCAATTTCTTAAATATCTCCTTTGATTTTGATAGTTCTTTGGGTGTTTTAGCATTATGTCCTCAACATGATTAAAAAAAAGATTGAATATTGGATCACCAAACCATTATCTAAAGTAGACAAGTTTTAGATTTGCATAAAAATTGTAGCCACTACTCATGTCTACTATTCCTCTTATTTGGATCCCTTATAGGCTTTTCATGATGTTATAGCCAAAATATTTAGAGACTTCCTCTAATCCAATTCTAATAATACTTGGGGTTTTCATCGGGTTGCCTAGGATATTTATTGCCTCCCTCATGATAGAGCTGGTATGGGCGTCATTGAGACATATATGAAAAGTATGTCCATGTGGGTTAAGTGGGGTTTTTGGTATATTGTGGGAAATGAATCTTGGAAAATTTTACTTCATCACTATACCCTCATGGGCACTTTCTATGGTAAAACTAGTTGAAACAATATTGGCATCTAATCCGTTCTCATCACTAGAGTTCCTGCCAAACTTTTTGGCTCTTTTATAGTCAAAAGCATTTGACAGGATTTTTAAGTTGTCAAACTCATTTGAGGTGGATGGGGGATGATTTATGAGTACGGTTCTCTTTTAATGACCATATCTTATGATGGTCCCCTATTCTTATTACTTCCTCTATTTCTTTGGATAAATTACCTAGTATTAAAGCTTTATGATTGTTTTGAAAAGTAATTCACACTATTTTAGATTTGATTACCTACAAAGATTAGATTCCCTAGCGTAAAATAAAAATTAATTTTTAGTTAAAAAGTTCATACTTACATTCTATTATTCACATTCAAGAGTTTCCACCTACTATTATGTTACACAAATTTGGCTTACAACTTCCTAGGGTTTGATCGAAAGACTCGAGGTGGAACTGTGATACATATTTCAAGAGATACTTTCCCATGTTTTTTATTAGGTGATGAATCAATTCTCTTTGGATTTAGATAAACTCAAAAAGTTTTGGGGTCTCCAATCCTCTCCTAAGACTTGGCTCACCCATTTGGATCATGTGTGGCAACATGTCCTGGACTCAAAGCTAGCTCATTTGTTATGGTGTTTTATTTATCAAGGACTTCTCCTTAGTGAGAGGCTGATCGACCTCTACATTCCCAAACACTTCTATCTAAATTATAAGCATCCAAAATCCTTTAAACATCTATCGTGGTTTTGTTCTAAATCCTAATATGCATGGCATTAGATTCATTCACTATTTCAGCATTTTCACCCTAAACTTTTCTCTTGGTGATATGTTCTCTTTGGGGATTATTCTAATTGTTCAGCCTCGATTTATTTTTCTAGAAAGTTTCCTATCATATTATTCTCTTTTAGCTATGGAAATCCAAGAACAATGCTATTTTTAATCATGAGACCTGTGAAATTTCATTTTCTATTAATTATAAGGTTATTGTTATTTTTTTGGTCTATTTATAGGTTCAAGCTCAAGTGGAAAAGATTTATCTAGACCTATTCCATCTTAATAGATCCTTAACCACTATGGAAATGCCCCTTGCACCATGAATAGGGTTTTTCTTGATGGCCCATCCCAGAGTCTACCACCTCCTCCTCCTAAGAGGCATCAACACATAAATTGATCTAGATGTAAGTCATAATTTTCTCTTCTCCATCAATAGGGGGTGGCTAGTGTTCTCATGGAAAGTTTGATGATGGTCCTTCACAATAGTTTTTGACAAGAATTATTTTTCCTGCATAACTAATTAATGGTTTGCCTATCACTATTCATGTCAAGCCCTAGATAGTTAGAATGCTCTAGATATTGTTGACATGGAACCACTCATTTAGTTGTTAATTCTTAAGGATGATACTTTATGTCTACCTCATGGGGTAGTGTCCTATGAGTAAAAGTATGCTATTTAGTTATTTGTAGTTTTTTGGGCCATGACTTGAGTGGCTACATTTTTGTTTTAGATCCAAGATGTTCCTCCCACAAGGAGTTTGATTTGTGATATTTTGGACTACTTTACTTTGAAACCTTTTGTAATTATATTTTGTTGTTAATATAATGTGAAGCGCTATAATAGTAAATAACAAGGATAAACATTATGATAGTCAAATAGATGCCAAGTTTAAAATATAACATATATCATGATAATCAAATCAACATAAAATTAAATTTAAATTGGTAATTAATTGTTAAAAACTCATAAGTATTATTTTCTACCACCCTTAGACTACCATTATAATGTAAATATTATGTTAACTTAGTTTATGGAGTTTAGTATAACAGTTACGAATGGGGTGTTTAAGTGGTAAAGTGGATAGGTTTATCTTTACCTCCTACTTCAAATATAAATAAGTGCCAAACACCTTTTAATATTTTAAGGAATAATATATGCAATCGCTCTGTGATTGGTGATGTTAGACAGAAGACAAACATTGACTGAAGGATTATCATTGTGTATAAGAAAGATGTAGGGAATACAAACACTCAATGTATATCTTTAGGTAGAACCATTAACAAAAGGAATCACTGACTGGATTTGGAATGGTAAATAGCTCACTTGGCTAGATCAACCATATTTATTATGAATAATTCTTGTACAAGAGATCAAAACTTAAAACTCCCCCTTCTTCGATGATGTTAACATGTGTCTATACATCATGGAGTTGAAAGCTATGGTGGATGCTAAAATATAGAAGATTGGAACCAAATATTTCACTGAAATAGTATCATAAAAGCCAATACTAAGATCATATCTCAAACCTCTCAAATCTACATCTATTAACATAGTAGTGATCGTCGATGAGGATGAGTCTAGGAAAGTATTCAGATCAAAAGAGTACTTCTTAGCCATAGGTGTTATCTACAAATTCATGGATCACTGGCCAAAGCTTGAATATATTTGTGCTTGGATTTAAAAGCATTGGAAACCACTTCGAAAAGGAAGAATTGAAATATAACCATGTGAAAAAAGTTTTACTATTTTTTTTTTTTTTTGTCATATGGAGGATAGGGAGAAGATAAAAAACTAGTTTTAGAACTTGAATCACAACCCCTTTGCCTTGAAACCATGGTCCCTTACCTTTAACCCTTTCACTAAACTTATTAATGCAAAACCTATAGGTTTACCTACCCCATATCCCACTTTAATTTTGGACTAAATCTAGTTTGAAACTTATTATAAATCCATAGGCTAGTTTATGTAAATGCACCTAGATACCAGTCATTTCTCCCACAATACTTTTCTTAGGATCTTAGTGAATATTGACATCTCCAAAGATGTACCTTAAAAAATCATTTTAAAAGTAGGTTACCACTCTTGGTCTCAATCTCTCAACTAAGAAGAATTCTTGTTTCATTGTTGTAGTGGTTTTAATACATAATATTTGAACAAAAACTTCATCTACCTTAGAAAAAAAAGGATTCTTCTTGGTGGAAGGACATCCTTCCTACCCACCTTACTATGTTGATTGATTCTAATAGTGATGATTCTATCTTATATTTAGTTGATCTTGAATCCTATGTTCCCAATGAGGACCTTATAAGCCCTATTCATACAAAAGGAGACATGATGGTATATCTAAACACTCCAAGGAAGATTACAGACTCAACCCGAAAGACCTCTGACCCAGATATAGCTACAAAGGTGAATCTAGAGATTGACATATTTAGGGAAAAACCAAATGATGTTATATTAGTGGAAGACAAATCTTAGTCCTTTAAATGAATTGAAAATAGCTTACTAGTTCAACCAGAAGTCACAAAAGAAAAGGGAGAGTGGAGTGAGGTGAAAAATAGGAAAAAAGGTAGAAGAGCAGTGGTTCAACTCTCTAGTATGTTCCTTCGCTATGGGTACTTTGAGAATAAGTTTTTTTGAAGATGATTGACTTTGGAAAAAGGCTCCATCTATAAGTTGGTTTAAGTGTAGCTGAAGATTACCTAATGGCATGTAGGTCCCTATTGCAAGGTAATATCTACTAAGTGGTTGGGTGATGATTTGGCTTCATAGTTTTTCTCAGTCATGCAATTGATTCAGGAAGACATAAGTTTAGCGGAAGACTATGTGTTTTTAGTAAGTGTTTTTCTTTAAGTAAAGATGTCCACTTTGAAAGGTTAAGGTTTAACTATCTAATGGTTGTTTGATTCCACATGGACTGTTGATTGAAATGTCCCATTCAAACTTAAATGTTTTATCTTTTATATTAAATTAGAGGACATTTCAAACCTTATATTTAAATTTATTAAATAAAAATGATATTAGATATTAAATATCAAATTATTTAAATAAAAATAATAATTATTTGTATTTACAAAATAAATTATTAATAAACTTATAAGTTTATAAAATGAGATTTGGAAACATTCATTTAATTCTAGAATTGGAAATGTGCACCCCTAAATAATAGAAACCTCACTATAGATTAAAAAATAATAATGAAATAATCGGATAATTTTGATAGATATGTGAAGTGTTTGACTTATAAAGAAGCGAGAATATAATACAAAATGATTTAAAAACTGTGCTTTATTATTCCAAGTCTTATGCTTCCTCGTTTTTATTTTTGCACACGGCACTCGTAACTAAAGTAGAATTTTACCTTCTTTCATTATAATGGTATTGATACCTAAAACTTAAAAAGAAAAAAATTCAAATATTTAATTAAATTGTGTTGGATAACGTGTATGATCAATCATTTTCTTCCCCACAAAAAACTAAAACAATTTTTCAATCTGTCAGTAAAATCTTTCTTTATTTTATTATTCTCCTCAGTTAATCATAAACCCTGATTAAAAAATTTGGTTGTGCCTCATGAAATCATTTTAATTTTTAATGAATTCGAATTGTGGCAATGAAAGTTGTATTAACATGCTCATTTTCTACCAGGCTATTTTTAGTAAATTATTGCCATAGAGACTGACACATGTTTTGAGAATTGGATAGCACCTTGACGGTATCAGAGGCAAATATGTTTAATGAAAAAATTAATGAACTAAATTCCCTTCTTTTGGTTGGAAGTATAATTTTTCAGCCACTCCGGAGTGCTTTTTGATTTGGTAAATTCTTCCGTTTGGCATTAATGCAAATTGAGTGTGTTGGGACAGATCGTGGTAAACAAAGTAAAAATAAAAAAATAAGTATATATTACTCTGCATTATTCAGAATTTTTAATGGCATGCTGAGATATTCCTTCTAGCACTTTCAAGATGTCATTCGCAAGCACAATCGCGGATACAGAGAGTTAAGAAAAGTTTTGTTATTCATTTCATTCAATTAAATCTGTAATTTTGGAAATTATAAAAAGCTTTCCTTAATTTCTACATTACTAGATGTCTTGAATTCTTGTCATGATACTATTACTAAGGGCATGTTTGCAGTAGATAAATATTGTAAGAAACAGTAGCTTTGTCAACAATGTAGAAAACTCTTTCTCCACTTATACTAGAAGAATTTCGAAGTTGGTGCGTATTTTATTTCCATTCATGTACAACTACTAACACACACACTCTATTTATGTTTTCCTACTGAATCATTTTTTTCTTTAATTAAATAGCTTTGTTTAAATCTTCAAATTTCTGTACTTTGAATGCATTTGGTTGTTTTTAGAGGCGCTATTGATATCAAATATATATGAGCAATAGTGTCCTATATCTGTTAATATCTTGAGATTCCCTTGCATGTTCGATATCAAATATAGCGTATTCTTCATTTGTAACACTTAATGGCAGAATCACTAGGAGGTTGGCGTTACTTTAGTCATGTTTTTATTTTTAGCACTGATATCAAACCCTGTGATGGAAATAAGTATTATCTTAGATAACATGGTTATGCAATATGAAACATTTCTTCTCCTCCTCAACTGTTGGTTCCTGGCATTTATGGCTATAAATTGCCCTGGAAGTGAACTTAAATATACAAGACTGTCCAAAAACAAAGATAATGATTAAAAGAACAAGCAATAATGTACATACTCTCTATTTTTGGGCATAAGAGAGAACACTTTGACGCACCCAGGCATTGTACTCAAAAAAATAAATTGACTCATCCTAAAAAGTGGGGTTGATCATTGGTGAAGTAATCTTTTTCCTGTACATTAACCTATTAAGCCATTGCATATTGTTAGCCATATCTTTCACAATTGGCCCAAAAGATACTAAATATTCCTAATACTTTCATTTTGCTTGTAGTTGGATGCATTTTTTTAAGCTCCATAAACATAAATTGAACATTTTAACTAATAACTATTTTTTTACAGAAATTTTTCATATTAATAATATATACTAGAAATAGACTTTCGATGACCCTTTTAAAATGCCCAGTATCACCCCTGCTTAGTGTGGTGTGCCATTTGTCTATGTGGATTTAGCCTTTTTCAATTTATGATTTTTCATTTTACTTGTACTTAATTTGGGCATTTTCGTTAACCAATTCTACAAGCTATGTTTTAGAAACCTTCAAACGTAAGATATACTATGATTCTTTGTTCAACATTGTATATAAGAATCAGAAAATATGATCCCTCATGCATGATAGCCTCTCTTCACATACATCTTTGTTTCCTACTTTCAAGCCAAACAATTTATTTATTCATTATTGTTATATTACAGCCAGTTCTTTTCTCAACTACAGACCCTAAAGCCCTATCACGACATTTGTTTGTGTATTTGTTACTAGTAAATTTGAATTTCCTTTCCATTCATTATAACAGAAAAAATTGTGAAATTTAATTCCCTGTGTGGAGAGTTAGAATAGTTCAATAAACACTTTATAATTTAAATTATATATTGATGATGTAAATAGTAGAAACCAATTAAATTGAAAAATGGAAATAAATAAAACTTTAAATTATGTACCAAAAATGTTGCACATGAAATATTTATTTTAAAACATAATTTTTTTCCAATGATTTATTAATCTTTCTACAATATTTTTAAATTTTAAATATATTATTTGTAATTATTATATTATTTTTATATTATAAATAAACTATATAACTTTTTATTAATACAAAATACAAATATGAATTTAAATTGGGACTATAATGGCATGGATATTGACATCTTATAATTATAAATAAAAACAATTTGGACAATATAATTAAAATTTCACCAAGAATGGATAAATGTAAACACCCATATAGACACCCAGTAACATTCAGACACCTGTAACAAGTTAAAGAATCTTTGGGTGTTTCGTATATGGGCCCGAGAAAGGAAAAAAACGGAGGGGGAGTTTAAGAGAGAAATAAAACTAGGGGTTGAGAAGGATAGAAGGGGATAAGATAAAACAAATAATATTTAATTTTTACTAGTAATTGAAAATTAGATAAATAACTTAAAATCATGCTAGCTAATATTTAATGAAATATGTATGCTGAGCGTAATATTGATATTATCTTATGTATTAAAGATTTTTTTTTTTGGGTTATATTTGAATCAAAAGAGGATAGAGATAAAATTTTAAATTAATATTATTAAAATTGGGATAAACATCTATTTATGGTTAAGTAATGGCATTTCATTTTCAAATTTATTATTAAAAATTTTAATTTTTAGAATTGAAGTTTTATTTGCTTTATGTTATTGGGATCTCGTTGGGAGTTTTTATTGATGTAGACTTCAAAATAGGTGAAATAGGACATACAACATATGCTAGGACATTTGTTGATTTTAAGATCTTTAAAAAGATCTGTGCAATTGTTTAATTACAAGTTAGGGATCGAAAATAGTTGTAAACTTTTGATTATGAAGAGTTAATATTCATATGTCGTAGATACTTTCTAACAAGTAATTTGATTAACAATTATTCATACATAAAACAAAAGTTGGTAAGTACTTGGTAGAAGGATGATAATCCTAAGTTTATAACATTTCAAGCAAACAAGCAAATTATGAGTGAATTTGAAAGTGAATCCCTTGAAATGGTCTCAAACATCCCTATAAATGTCTTAGCTCCATGTGAGGAGGTTTTCGTCAAGGATACTGAAAATAACACTAAATGTGAATCTAATGAAGGGTTGAAGGCTCAGACTCAATTAAAGTCTAATGTTGAAGGCGAATTTTTGCTAGCGAGGATTCCATTGTTGTATCATAAAGTTGTCAATGCTCTTGAACTTTTCATTCATATTTTCCCTGATTCAAGACAAGTAGGAGAATGGAAGATGGTGAGTAACAAAATGAAAGAAAAAGTTAAGAAGGATTTATAACTTCTGAACATGACCCATAGAAAATTAAAGTAAAATGGTTTCGAAGGGCCTTAATTATTTCTTGGCTTAGTATATTTTAGCAGTAATTGCCATTTTTATGCCATTGTTGTAGTGTTGGGTAGTTTTTTTATCTTTGTTGCGTGCACTTTTATTTTATCTAGTTTTGTTGAGCATGCCTACTTTGTATCTTGTAAAGTGTAAGGTCCCTCTTTAAAATTCATATTTACCAATATTAAAAAAATAAGTAATATATATTTAAAAAATATTTTTAAGTGTGTATATTTTTTCATTTTAAAATATACATAACTATGTATATTATAATGTAAAATATTAATACATAATATGATATAGTGTTTATACATAAATATTTTATTAAAATTGTAAAAATTTTGGTATAAATAAATGTTAGTGTCTTTGTGTTTATTAACTAATCTAGTTCCATTGTTAAGTGTGAATATGGTTGTTTCCTTAACTGATTTCACTATTGAGTTTAGTTTACACTTTTTCAAGTTTACTTAGGTGTTTTGAGTATTGTCTCAACTCATATAATCATGATACATATCTGAATATTATGAATGATAGGTGAGTAGTAGCTTCTATTAATACTTCCTTTGTAAGATTATTTTAGTGATCAATTTATGTAATTTAATTTATGTCGCACATGAATTTTATATCCTTGAGAAGAATACAGCTTATTCTTAAATTTTTTTATTTTTAAATTAAAAATGTTTGGATTAGGCCTTAGAATCATATTGAGTTATCTTATATGAAGCTCTCATGGTACAAGAGTGACTTCAGTGTCATTGATTACGTTCTTAGGAGATCCAAGATCTATTATTTATTTCACATATTTAGTATACTTTTCTCTTGCATGCTTTCGAGGATAATCATAACAATAAAAAATGTATAAAAGATGTATGTTCTTCTCTTTCAAGACAAAATAAGAGGTCATCATTGAGTTCATGGTGCAGGAAATAGTCAAAACGTCCTCATCATTCTTCAAGTTAGATATTAGAGACTAAATCTAAAAGATTTTACAAAAAGCCATAAGAGGCTATGAGCAAAGTATTACTACAATCAACTGTGCATTGATATTTTTTTGTGCAGTTTCTTACAATCACCTTGTATGCATCATATATTCATAATGCATAGTTTGTAACATAAATCTATGGCAACTATATCATTAACATTAAGATCAAGTCAAGTTTTATTTATAGTGTCCATTATTTATATATATATATATATATATATTAAATATTATTTAAAAATAAATTTGTTTATTTATTTTTATTTAATATATAATAGATATATAACTTTTATTTTATAATTTATCTAGATAAAACATTTTTAATAATTACAAATACCTTCACTATTTAATGTTTGTACATGATCAATAAAAAAATACATTCCAAATTTTGTTTACCATTCCCATCAAAATATCGACTTTTCATGCCAATCTCTTTGTAATTTTTTTAATTTTTCCAAAAAAAAAAGAAAGAAAAAAAGAAGGAAACTCTCATTATTGTGTATTGCCTGCCACCCCCCGTGCTGCCCATTTTTTTAAAAGGAAAAACTATTGTACATAGTAATACAAATACTCTCATTTTTTTCATTACTTTTAAACCAAGATAAAAAAGTAAAACTACAAACACACACACTCTATTTATGCTTTCCTACCGAATTATTTTTTTCCTAATTAAATACGCTTTGTTTAAATCTTTAAATTTCAATAATTTGAATGCATTTGGTTGTTTTCAGAGGCGCTATTGATATCAAAAATATATGTGAGCAATAGTGTCCTATATCTGTTAATATCTTGAGAATCCCTTACATGTTCGATATCAAATATACCGTATTCCCCTGTTGTAACACTTCAAGGCAAAATCACTAGGAGGTTGGCGTTACTTTAGTTATGGTTTTATTTTTAGCATTGATATCAAACCCTGTGATGGAAATAAGTATTATCTTAGATAACATGGTTATGCAATATGAAATATTTCTTCTCCTCCTCAACAGTTGGTTGCTGGCATTTATGGGTATAAATTGCCTTGGAAGTGAACGTAGATATACAGACTGTCTAAAAACAAAGATAATGATTAAAAGAACGAGCAATAATGTACATACTATATATTTTTGGGCATAAGAGAAAACACTTTCACGCACCCAGGCATTGTACTCAAAAAATAAATTGACTCATCGTATAAAAGGGGCTTTATCATTGGTGAAGGAATCTTTCCCTGTACGTTAACCTATTAAGGCATTGCATATCATTATCCATAGCTTTCACAATTGACCCAAAAGATATTAAATATTCCTAATACCTTCATTTTGCTTGTAGTTGGATGCATTTGTTTTAGCTCCATGAATTTGCATTGTTTATCTGTGGACATTTTAATTAATAAGTGTTAGTTATTTGTATTTGACTTAGCCTAATTTCCAAAAACTTTTCCATAAATGGACCAACAAAGAGATCGATTAATTTAAAATTATATATACTAACAAATAGTTGTATGGTTTTCTTCTACAAAAATTTCTCATATTAAAAATATATAGACTAAAAATAGACTTTGATGACCTTTATGAAATGCCCAGTACTACCCTGCTTGGTTTGGTGTGCCATTTGTCTATGTAAATTTAACCTTTTTTAATTTATGATTTTTCATCTTACCTATCCTTAACTTCAGCATTTTAGTTAACCAGTTCTACAATCCATGTGTTGAAACCTTCAAACATAAGATATGATATGGTTCTTTGTCCAGCATTGCATATAAGAATCAGAAAATATGATCCCTCGTGCTTGATAGCCTCTCCTCACATATGTCTTTGTTTCCTGCTTTTGAGCCAAATAATTTATTGATTCATTATTGTTATATTATAGTAAGCTATTTTTTCAACTACATGTCTTAAAACGGCATCACTATATATATTTTTTAATTTGTAATTAGTAAAGTAGAATTTCTTTTCCATTAATTATAATTTAAAAAAAATACGAAATCCAATTTATCTGTGTGGAGGGTTAGAATAGTTCAATAAATACTTTATAATTATAATTATATATTAATCATTTAAATAGTGAAAACTAATTAAATTGAAAAAAGAAAATAAATAAAACTTTATATTGTTTTAAAAAAATGGTTTTACATAAAATATTTATTTTAAAACATAATTTTTTTCTAATGATTTATTAATCTCTTTACAAGATTTTAAATGTTCAATATATTACTTAGTAATACAAAATTTAATTTAAATTGGTACTATAATGTCATGCATACGGACATCTTATAATTATAAGTAAAAACAGTTGGGACAATATAGCTAAAATTTCACCTAAAATGAATTAATATAGACACCCAGTAACATCTAGACGCCTGTAACAAGTTAAAGAATCATTGGGATGCTTCGTATATGGGCCCGATAAAGCAATAAAGTGAGGGGGAGTTTAACAGACAAATAAAACTAGGGGCTGAGAAGGATAGAAGGGATAAGAGAACACAAATAATAAACACATAAATAACATAAAATCATGTTAGCTAATATTTAGTGAAATATGTGTGCTGAGGCATTATTGATATTATGTTATACGCCAAAGGTATTTTTATTGTTATATTTGAATCAAAGAGGATAGATATAAAATCTTTAAATAATATTATTAATATTGGGATAAAATATCTATTTATGGCTAAGTAATAGTATTTTATTTTCAATTTTATTTTTGAAAATTTTAATTTTTCAATTTTAGAATTTTTATTTGCTTTATGTTAATGTGTTTTTGTTATGAATTTTTATTGATGTAGACCTCAAATCAGATGAAATAGGATATACAATCTATGCTAGGACATTCACCAATCTTGAGATCCATGTATATGTTTAATTACAAGTTAAGGATCGAAAATGGTTGTAAACTTTTGATTATGAACGGTTAACATTTAGAGGTCGTAGAAACTTTCTAACAAGTCATTTGATTAGCAATCATTCATAAATTAAATAAATGTTGGTAAGTATTTGGTGGAAGGATGATAATCCTAATTTTATAACATTTCAAACGAGCAAGCAAATTATGAGTGAACTTGAAACTGAATACCCAAAAATGGTCCCAAAAATCCCTGTAACATTTTTAGCTCTATGTGGTGAGGTTTCAATCAAAGATATTGAAAATAACACTCAATGTGAATCTAGAAAAGGGTTGAAGGCTCAAACTCAATTAAATTATAATGTTCAAGGTGATGTTCTATTAGCTAGGATTCCATTGTTGTATTTTAAACATGTCAATGCTCTTGAACTTTTCATTCATATTTTGCCTAATTCAAGGTAAGGAGGAGAATGGATGATGGTGAGTAACAAAAGGAAGGAAAACTTAAGAAGGACTTATAACTTTTGAACATGATGCTTAGAACATGAAAGGAAAAAGGTTTTGAAGGTCCTTAATTTTTTCTTGGCTTAGTATATTTTAATAGTAATTGTCATTTTTATGCCATTGTTGTAGTGTTGGGTAGTATTTTTTATTTTTGTTGTGGGCACTTTTATTTTATCTAGTTTTATTGAGCATGCTTGTTTTGTATATTGTAAAGTGTAAGGTCCTCTTTAAAATTCATATTTACCAATATTAAAAAAATAATTAATATATATTTAAAATTTATTTTTAGGTGTGTTTATTTTCTCATTTTAAAATATACATAACTATGTACATTATAATGTAAAATACTAATACATAAAATGCTATAGTATTTATACATAAATATTTATTTAAAAATGTAATTTTTTTGGTATAAATAAATGTTGGTATTTACAATGTTATTTATTAATCTAGTTCCATTGTTAGGTGTGAATATGGTTGTTTCTTTAACTAATTTCACTATTGGGTTTAGTTCACAATTAGTCAAGTTTAGTTAGGGGTTTTTATTAGTGTCTCAACTCATATGATCATGATACTTATCTCAATATTATGAATGATAGGTGAGTAGTAGTTTCTATTAATACATCCTTTGTAAGATTATTTTGGTAATCAATTTATGTATTTTAATTTATGTTGCACATGAATTCTATATCCTTGATAATAATATAGTTTATTCATATAAAGTTTATTTTTAGATTAAGAGTGTTTACATTAGGCCTTATAATCATATTGAGTTATGTTAGCTAAATATTGCATGGTACAAGAGTGACTTCAGTGTCATTGATTAGGCTCTTAGGAGATGAAGATCTATTATTTATTTCATATATTGAGTATACTTTTCTATTGAATCCTTTTGAGGATAATCATAAGAATAAAAAATGTATAAAAATGTATGTTCTCTTTCAAGAGAAAATTAGAGATTATCATTGAGTCCATGATGTAGAAAATAGTCAAAATATCCTCATCATTCTTCAAATTAGATATCAAAGATTAAATTTAGAAGTTTTTGGAGTAAGCCATAAGAGGCTATGAGCAAATTATTACTAGAAGCAAATGTGCATTGATATTTTTTTTATGCAGTCTCTTATGATCACCTTGTATGCATCATATATTCCTAATGCATAGTGTGTAACATAAATCTATGGTAACTATATCATTAACATCAAACTCAGTTCATGTTTTATTTATAGTGTGTCAAATAAATCTATGGTAACTATATCATTAACGTCAAAGTCAATTCAAGTTTTATTTATGTTTTATTTTAGATTTTTTTTGCACTCTTGATGGTGGTTCAAATATTTTTTAATCTTTTTGTATAATTTATTCGTAATTTTCATTTTTACACAAGATTTTTAATGGTGTTGTTCCATTTGACACATCAATAAATCTATTTTGACTCATTCATGATCTATTTAGAGTGCAATGTTTTGTAAAAAGGCATGTTTTTCATGTACATTGCAATGGTGCTCTTAGATTGTATCATTATCTTCAATAAATTATATTTTATGCAACATCTACTTATTTTGTAGATTTTAACACAATCTAATCCTAAAAAATCTGTTGATATTTCAAGAAGACATTGTAAAAAAACTAAATATAAAGTGAAAAAATCATATTTCCTTTGTGGGGTGGATTTATTCATTTACTCATTTTATGGGGTTATGTTTTGAGATTGTGTCGTGTTATTTGTGTTATCTCTTGATCACTTGCATCTTTGCAATGGATAATCCCAAATTTTCTCTATTAACTTGATATACATAGAGAACATGAAAATTTCAAGCATGGACTATGTTAGTGGTAAAATATGACAAGTTCGCTACATCCAATAAATGATTCAAGAACATATAAATGTGAATGAAAAATTAGAATGGCTAATTGAGAACACTAATACATAGATATATGTCTACATTTATTTCTCTTGACCTTATTTTTGACATTTTTCAAAAGCAATCATCAAAAGAGGATTGAGAAATACTTAATAAATTAAATGGTCAAAATGATGAGGATATGGGTATCAGATTTTTAATGGACCCACTAATCTAGATCCATATAGTTTTGAAAACATCCAATATTATGTAACTAAAGTGAATGAACTTAGATCACAACCAAATGAATCTAGTATTAATAAAGAGGATGTATATTTATTCTTCAATGTGATAGGAAAATTTCCTTCTGAATATCCAATGCTTGTTTCCATCCTTTAGACTCATCAACTGACTAAAGGAAATGATTAAATTATGTCTTCTCTTGAGTCATTTTCATTATTATAAATACTTGAACATGCCACATTTATCACTATCAAACTTATCAATCCATATAAGTCATAATCTTTGGTGGAGGGTCATCCTAAATATACAAAAGGGTGTAAATAGTAGAAGCAACCAATGTACAAGATACATAAATTTCTTACATGGTCATCACATCCTAGACTAGCAAAGTCTAAATCCTCTTTCAAGAAAATGAATTTTCAAAAGAAGGAGCAACCAAATTATTCATAAGTAAATAAAATTGGTCATGATGAGAATCAATGTCATGCTAATAAAATTGATGAGATGAAACATATTTCAAAAAAATCCCACTGATTTATCATCATCGTACACAAAGGAATAATCTACTTCTAATTCTTTAAAATCAAAGAAAGGGAAAGAAAAAGCACTTGTCACTTTGGAATATATTCACAATAATTGATACTTTAATTTAGGGTTACACATTATATGGGTTCTAATAAGGAACAATTTTATTCTTTAAAAGCTTATTCATTGCCTCAGATTATCACAAGAGATGATATAATTTGGTAGATAATATTGGAAAAGGATTGGTTGAGATACTTGAAACTATATTTTAGAATGTCCTTTATGTTCCTGATTTATGTGCCAATCTTATTTTATTCTAACAAATCATAGATCTTGGGAATGGAAATAAGGTTATGTTTTTCCCAATTTTGTAGAAATTTTGGATCTTGAGGATGATGTATTAGTTGTAGTGAGAAAATTTGATCTTAAATCTCATCTATATGTATTCTCTCACTTTATGTCTCATTGCCCTTATACTACTTTACTCACTCATATAAATTTGTTGAGTAAACAATGGCATGATTGGTTTGCCCATCTAAACTATAACTATTTCCTCTCAATGGTGTATATTTAGGTTATATAAGTCAAAAGCATTCAGAGGTGAAGTTATATGAAAGGATAACTTGGAGGGATTCATAATTCCTTGAGTTGGTTCATAGTGATATGATGGGTCCATTTCCCACCTTTTCATTCATCAAAACCCACTATGTATTTTCATTCATTGATGACTATTTACAATACACTTGGGTCTACTTCCTTCATCAAGAGAGTGAAGGCTTTAAGTGGTTACAAAAATTAAAAATTAATAATCAGAAGTAGTCTACGAAACCTATTAAAATTATCCAAAAAGAAAATGACCAAAAATAAGGGAATCATCATATTAATAAAAATTTCACATTTAAGGGATTAACCAACAACATTTCATTATACACACACCATATCAGAGTAATGTTTTTGAGTAGAAAATTTAGGACCTAAAATATATGGAAACTTATGTGATCCATGCTCATTCTCTTGGTCCAAAATTTTGGTTGAAACTACTAACTATGTCACTCACATTTAGAACCACATTCGTCACAAGGCCTTGAAAAGAATGATTCATTTTTAGGATTGGTGTGGTAGGAAACATGTTGTTAATTATTTGACTCCCCTGCATTATCATAGATTTTTTTAGAGAAATGTAAGAAATTATAACCACAAATTAGATTCTACCTCTTTGTTGTGTATCTCAATGGTGTCAATGGATATTGTCTCTTTGATCCATAGATAAAAGATATTTTCATTAAGAGGAGTGTTTAGTTTGAGGAAACATTTTCTCTCTTGGATTATCATACTTCACCTCTTCCATCAATAGTGTACCCAAATGATAGTGACTAAGAGTATTCTTCTTCACCTCCACATCTACAAGTATCATCTTTAGTGACTATAGAGACTACTCATTCATCCCCATCCCCATCTTCACCGTGATGTGTTCGACAGACATTTTATTTCGTAGACCCATTTTTTAGGGATACTTCAGACACTCATAGGACTTAGTCACAAGGTCACCATATTTCAAACTTAAATAATTCCCTTACTTCTAATCCTAATAATTTTTTAAAGCATAAGGACTTACTAATTATAATTCAAAAATAGAATAACAATATATAGTTCCTTGATAAAGAACCACTCCTGGGATTTAATCCCCTCCCTAAAGGAAGGAAAATGGTTCATTGTAATTGGATCTACAACACCAAATATGTGGTGGATTTAATCCTTTCTTATCGTAGTAATATTATCATGTTTGCACTCAGATCCTTGTGCTTGCATTCTATGACATGATTGCCCCTATTCACTTCTAGTCTTCTACATTGATGACTTAATTCTTACTAGGATATCTTCATCCATCATTGCTAGAGTCAAATATTATTTGAATGATTAAATTGGGTATTTTCCATTACTTTATCGAGAATGAGGTCGCTTGGTATTATTTTAGGATAGCTCTTGCATAGCTCAAATATGATTTTGATCTTTTAGCTTAATTTAACATGTCCAATTGTAATCCTTCATGGAATCCATTTATACATGGATTTAATTTTAATGTGAAGTGTTTCACTGCACTAGTTGATTACACTTTGTATTGTCGACTTGTTGTGAGCCTTATATATTTGATACACACTAGCTTTGATATTTCTTTTATGATTCACATTATCTCCCACTTTATATAAGAACCACATGAAATTTATTAGAAATCATCTAAACACATATTTATTTACATATAGAATAATACTTGACATGGGAGACACTATGTATTAGGGATAAGTATAGACCTATTTAGATATACATAAACAATTTGGGCTAACAATTATGTGGATCTTATGTCGACATCCAATTATAACTTTCAACGTAGTTCAAGCCCCATTAGATAGTAGAGTAAGAAGAAACATGTTATCTATCTACATTAAATAGATCATGAGTATTTTTGGATTCTAAACTATATTACTATGGCTATTTGGCTTGAGAATATTTTGACTAATTTTGACATCCCCATTTCTTAGCCATACATCATCCTTTACAATGACCAAAGTACCACTTAGATCTATAAACACTCAGTTCACCATAAGTGAAACAAACACATCGAGACCAACATTAATTACATTAAGGAGTTAATTTAGGATTAATTCATTGATCTATGCTTTTGACCTATAATATAGGAGGTTAAAAATATCTTCATCAAACCATTCACTTGGAGAAAATCCCATGACTTGCTTAGGGGTCTAGGATGCTACTCTATGGAAGTTGAGATAGTTTTCTCTAATCATTATATTAGGGGAGGGGTGAATAAGGGGAGAAGGTTTTTTTTTAAGGGTTTTCTCACACATTTATATTTTGTAGGGATAATTTTATACATGGGTAATTCATGGTGCCTTGTTTTTAGGACCCATTAATTTTTACATATATTTTTTTCCCAAGTCATACTTAGGGATGGGTGTTAATGTTAACAAGGTTATTTCCCAATACATTTTAAATTTTAGTTGTGAATAATTTTATTTCCCTAGCCAATTCCACTCTTCTCTTCCATTCACACTCAGTCAAATTTACTCAGGGTTTTTGACTATTATCTCACTTCATATGATTGTGAGACTGATCACAATATAATGAATGGTAGGTGAGTGGTATTTTCTATAAATAACCTAGCATCAAGCTTACTAATATCATTAGTTTCAAAAATGAGTGCTAAAACTTGACTATGTGAACATTCTATAATGTCAGATAAAGCACAAAGGTCAGTATAAAGATTTTTGAGTTGTAAATAAGTAAACACCTTATCAGTAATATTGTATGGTAAAAAATTTAATAAATGCATTTTTAATGCATCAGATTGAGCATAATTAGAAGAATAAGTAAGCTTTCTAAATTGTTTGGCATAATCCTCAAATTGTGATAAATCAGAGAGCTTCATTCTCATCAGCCATTTAGCTTCTTCCATGTGATTTTTGGTTTGAGGAGGAAAAAATTAACCAAGTAATTAACCTTACAAAGCTTTCATAGGTTCGGTTCACATAAATACCTGAGTATTTTACCATGTTTCTCCTAATTGATCCTACAAAGATGTAACAATGTCCTAAAAATATTTTGTAGCAAGGTTATCAATAGTAGTTTCTTCCATTCCCCTAGTAGTGGTTATAGATTCAAAATAATTACACCAACTAGTAATTTCATTGTAAGGATCGAAAAGATCATCAATGTTTAAATACCATGGTTGAATTGGGACATAACCTCTTTGAATAAGAGATTTAGATTCAATATCTTTCTTTTCTTATATCTTTCTAGATTTAGTTTGGTGTTTTTCAACCAAAGAGCATGCAATCCAGGGAAAAAAATATAATCTTTGTAATCAAGTTTTAGTGGTTGAAGGTAAAGACAATAGATTTTTTTTTTTCTTTTCTCTTCTCTTACTAACTAAGAAACATTGTAAAGCCAATGGATTACAATATAGATGATATTAAGTGTAGTCCTAATTATAGTCTAGCTCTTAGTAATTAGGGGTAACTATGTTTGATCATTTGATTATCTATAAACAACAAAGTCTTAGACCTAGGGAGCCTCATCCTTATGTTGTTTGAAATAGAATTTATTCCTATTTTTAATTTATTCCTTCAATCAACATGATTTGAGGTTTTAATAGAAAATCAAAACATGTTATTAGTGAGATTTGTTTATCTTTAAAGGTTTATCTAGTCCGTGTGGATACCACCTTTTTATTTATATCATATATATGAATTTTTTAAATGTTATTGGGATGACTTTGGATACATAATCTCCATGCAATACCTTACATAGTGCATGTGTGTATTAAATACATTCATATTGAAAAGGTAGTTAGAAATTATTCAATTCCACATGAACATACAATTGAATAAGAGAAATTTAGTTTAAGATATCTCATTATCAAAACCTACTGAGGTTAATCTTCCATGAAAGGGTAATCAATAAGAGTTCCCATTTCAAAGGTGGCATATACTTGAGATACCGTTACACCAAAGATATACAGTGGATTTCATAGAATCCTCATATACTCTTATAAAACACACTATTTTATATAGATAAAATGAACATGTTCTAATTTCTTTTGTTCCAAAGAAACCACATAGCATTAAACTATGGGTTTCATGAACCCCTACTCTTATTGTTTTTGCATGACCATAGACTCTTATTAGACATATGTAGGATACACTATATTATAAATTTTCAAATATGACACAAGCATTCTCCTTGGAAATACTATCAATTTAATATAATCTACTCTTTGGTACTTGATAATGATAAGATCAACCCACGTTTATAAACCATGACTTTAGCACATTTAAAATTCCTAATCTTCTATTCTCTCACACTTCCATGTAATTTTATGATTTAACCCTTTCATTCTACTTTTAAACACCTATGTTGACCATGCTAAATACCTTGAATAGACATCTCCATAATTTAAATTTAGCTCACTTGTACATAGGTCAGTTTCACCAAAGTCAATCTATATTGGTAGTCAATAGTGACCTAATATGTTTAATATCAACACACTCCTAAAAATGGATAATTTTAAAAATCAAATATTACCATAGAGACTACCCATTTACCTAGTGATATATTTTCATGATAATTACCCAACTAAAATCATATATAAAAAAATCAAGGTCTCATTCAAAAGGAACTTGGCACTTATTTGGTACACATATATGCACTATTGCACATTGAGAAAATCTTCCCTATTTTTCTAAAATTGTGAATCTATCACTGGGAGTATTCACAACACAAGCTTTAATCACATTAAACTCAAGTCAAAACATGCATTTTCAAGTATCAAATACAAATAACTAGCTACATGCATATCATTAAGTGGCATAATCACACTAGCTAGTAGAATGATGTGTTTCTTGGTTTCCCTCATCAATGTATCAAACATGTAGGAAACATTAAATTATAAAATGGTGGTTATTTAGGTTGTCTTATACGAATACACTCTCCCAATTGTTTTAGGTATCTATCCCTCAAAATCATAGCTAGTTTTTGAAGGGAAATGGGACTTATTTCTAAATGTATATGCATCATCAAGGTTCAAAATCACAAATACAAGGAATATAAATACATGTGTAATTTGTTTTACATTAGACTCTCCTCATTTTAGCACAAGAAAGTACTTATCAACATAGGGTAGTGTCGACAAGTGATACTACCCATATCTAATGAAACTAACCTTGCACAATTAGAGAATCAATACCAAAAACTAAACAATCCACAAGCCTACGTTATCCTAATTATCAGTTACATAATATAGTGAAAATTAGTGAGTTATGTAGAAAATATAAGTACTCATACCTTTATTCAACATACTATATTTAGAATATGTCACCTGTCAAATCATTACAATTAGTTTCTATAGTGTAAATTTATATGTATGCTTGAGTGTCATAACTTAATATCCAAATTACATTTCAAGTTTCTATCCTATTAGGGTTTTTCAACCAAAATTAGGTTACAAAATATTGGTGAACTTATACACATTGATCAAACCATCTATAATCAAAATACATAGATGATTAGAAAAAATATAATAATATATCATAGAATTAAGAACATAATATGTAGATCCCCAACAAAAATTGGCAAAAGAGTAGAATACATGAATATTATGACTAAGCCACTTTGAGGAGGAAACCTCAACAATAATGCAATAAGAAAAAATTTATAGTCTAGTCATAAAATACTAACCACTTCCTCCTATATGTACTGTACTTAGCCATGGTTATTCCATGGGATGACCATAGTAAGAACATTGAGCAAATCAATAAGATAATATGAAGGTATGTAAGCCACCAGTTGGCCACATATATCCCTAGATGCACTGTAAGTTAATAACATAGCATGTCTCTCCCCTTTATAATAGCATTATCCTCAATGTTGAATCAATCTTGGGTGTTTCTGTAAGAATGGTTCATCCTTCCGTATTGCATCTTTAGAATATAGGTTCTTCCTATTGATGAAATTCTCCTTAATCTATCTGGTTTGTAGTTGTTTAGTGCACATGTGAATGATCTTTTCAAGATCAATAATGACTCAACCATCTTCATATAATTATATTAACTCAATCTAAGAGGAAACTTTGTGTCCAATTACTTTCTTCAGGGAAGATACATGAAATAACATATGTATGTAAGTGGATAGGCTTAATTTTAGCTTGTATGCCTCACTACCAATTTCTTACAAGAAATGATAAGGGACATTATAATTAGAGGATATATTTTTATCATTTTTATATTACTTAAAATAAATATTTTTATACGGATGCAAACACCCAAATGCCCAATCACCTGTGTGAAAATTCCACTCACTTTGGTATTGATTAGATTGGTACTTAGTTATATTTTGTGTCATTGTGAAATTATCTCAGAAGCTAATGACTACCTCTTTTTTATTATGAATGTTCTCCTCAACAAATCAAACCTTTGGATGATTTGTCAATGGTGAAGTGATAGATGGCAAACGATACCCATACAATGCCACAAAGGTATACATTTCAAAAAAATTGTGAAAATAAGTGTTACACCACCATTTGACAAGAGGTACCCAAGGAACCCATTTGTCATATTTATCAAAAACAAAACAATTAAGATACCCTTCTAGACATTTGTTGACTACCTCTCTTTATACATCATATTAAGGATGATAGTGACAACTATGAGGCTAATAGGTGCTAAAACATGCAAATAATTCAAATAAAAAATTAGTAGTTAATGTGGGATCTCAGTCAATTACAATGATATTTGGAGTACCATTAATTTTTTGAGCTATATTAAGAAAATTGGAAGCTACTATATTGGTAAAAAATTGTTGTGATAATGAATAAAAATGAACATACTTGGTGAGTCAATACATAACTACCTTGGTAGTTTTTTTATGCTCATACCATGGTAATCCATTAATGAAATCCATGGAAACAACATCCACATATTTTCTAGGGATGGATAAAGGATTTAAAAGGCCTAAAGTGTTAATGGTTTCACTTTTCTTTTGTTGACATACCTTGCATTTAGCCACATATTTATAGACATCCCTTTGAGCCCTTACCAAAAATTACTTTCTTAATTCTCTGATATGTTTTCAAAAATCATGAATGACCTGCTAGTCAAGATGCATGAATTTACCAAAGGAATTTATATTTGAGGAGTGAATTCTTATAGAGGTATAGTATATCATTAGACCAAAATGTATTCCCCTTACATGTAAATTTTTTAGCTCTCCTAGAACCCTGATAAATATTTTGATTCAAAACATGGGTATAACTATCATTCTCTAATTCTCATCTTGCTTCCTCTATCGAATCTAACTACTAAATAGTCATTGCACATAACAATGCCTTAACTGATTCATCCCTCTTGGATAGTGCATCTACACCACATTATCTTTTCCTGTCTTACAGTCTATTTCAAATTCACAACCTAACATTTTAGTTGGTAACTTTAGATTTTAATCCACATTAACTTGGTAAAATAAACAAAACCATGAAATTCATCTAGAAAATCATTAATTACTAGAATAGGAAAATTGTCTTTGATGGTGTGCTTGTTGAGTACTATATAATCTAGGAATATCATCCAAGTGTCATCCTTATTAAACATAATGAGCACAAGATAAGAATATTTGCTATGAGTATGTTAATGATCCCTACCTCCAACATCTCTTATATCATATTTTCAATTTTACTCTTTTGGTAATAAGGATACTTGTAAGGTCTAATGTTGGGTAGTACAATTAATTGAATGAGTCTAATGGCATGATCATGCATGCATCTTGGAGGAATTCGTTCTGTCATGCCACCAAAAAAAACAAACTATTTATCCAACACACTTTACAAATTAATATGAATAAACTCATTGTTTGGTTGAACATTAATGAAAATAAGCATGCCATAAATCCTCAACACCTTTTATGAGAGTATTCATCACCAGATTGGAACTAACTAGTTGTGGAGATTTAGCCATAATATATGTAGTTCAAAGATGCCACCATATGAATGGAACTTCATGAAATGGTTCCTATAAATTCATCCCCATAGTGCCCAAATTAATGTTCCACTATACGTCCAAAATAATGGCAACTGCTCCCATGGGAATAACAAGTATAGGTAAATTATAGCATGTAGTCTCCCATAGTAATATCAATGCTATGGCATTTTCTTGAATAGTTGATTGTACCACCATATATAATCATGACCTAAAATTTTGGAGCTAGGTAAATGAAATAGTTCAAATGAGTATCCATTTTACTATTTTATGAAGTTATGTGTATTCCCAAAGCTAATTAACATAGTCACCTTTTGTTTCTTGAAGAAACCCACCACCTTAGGTGTTTAAAGAGTACTAATGCCTAAAAATACATGACATGAAAATAGTAGGTTAAAAATATTTAGATTCATCATAAATTTAATCAAAACATGTACCTAAAGCCTCGTCATATTCTTCCTCCTCATTGGTTCCTTTAATGTAACAAATATTATTTTGAGCACACTAATATCTCTTGCACCATTTTCTATCACAGCCAAAAAAACAAACCTTTTACACATTTTTATTCATTTTTATAAGAGTTTAATCTAGTAGGATATGGAAATGATGGTGCTAGGAAAGTGAATGTATGGACATTAGTGAAATGTCTTCATAGGATCAACTCTTTTTCACCATCTATATTTGCCATTGGTATGACTGTATATACATTAATAATATCAAACATGTGAACCTCCAATTGGATTCTATCTTTAAGGCCACCCAAAAATAGTTCACTCATATTTTAATCAATGATGTCTATCACAAGTAAGTAAAGATTATAAAATTGATGAATGTAATCCTTTACATTCTTAGTTTGGTGTGTCTTGGCTAGCTGTATAAAGTAGTTTGTAGAGACATTATTGTAATAGGGGAGCTTTAACTCCTCAAAAAGTATTGACCATGAAATGTGGACATATTTATTTTTATTTTGACCATGAAACCAATGGTAATAAAATAATTTCTCAAGTTTTAGATAAAGATAGCCATGAAAACCTTTTTTGAATAGGGAATCTAATGTAGATCAAATAAATTTTTATGTTGAGCAATCCATGTGATCGTATCCTTACCATTAAACCTATGTGTGTCCACTTTTGGCAACATCAAATTTAAGCCTATATTGGTGATATAATTATTTGGATTAGGAGACCCAAATTAGAGTGGTAAAAATATATTTTACAAAGGCTGAGCTACAAGTTTGGCTAATTTCCTAGTTAGTTGTAATTAATTCCTCAATCCATTCATCTCCCCTGTCATCTCCATGACTTCTCTTTGAACTTCATGGAGATTATATTTGTAGAAGATTCCATGTAACTCTAATTGAGTGTGTTGAACCACTTATAAAATACTCTAATATGAGGTTTTGGACTACATGTCATCCTATTGAGTATGTTTAGACATTTCTTTCCCATTCATGCATCCAAGAATGTTAGGCCCAACCATGTACAAACCTTAGGATAGTTGAAACCTATAAATTAAAAGTGTATAAATAGATTATATCATTGTGATTACCTTAACAAAATGAATCCAAAGACTACTAATATTCATAAGGGTGAAAACATTTAGCCCAAAAATGTGTACTAGTAGAATATACCATTCTAATCATCTCATAGAGACTAATCCAATGACTACTAATTTACACAAGGTAAATAAATTATATACTTTTAAATTTATTTATAATTAATTTTCATGTTTTTAAAAAATGCACGAACAAAACAATAGTGAAGACAAAAAATTAATTCTTCCTAGATCACAAGTCATGTATTTTTTTACCTTCTAGTGTTCAGGTTCTACCAAATATGAAAAAATTATGCAACATAAACTTGCCTAAATTGAATATATAATACCACTTGTAATGATATTACTTATATGATTGAAAATAATAGACTGATATATCACAACATTAAGAACATAATAATTTGATCTACAACAGTAATTGGTAAAAGAGTATAATACTTAAATATTATGACTAATCCAGTTTGAGGGGGAAACATCCACAACAATGCAATAATAATATAATTTTCAATATGATCATAAAATACTAACTCCTACCTCCCATATATACTTTACTTATCCATGGATATACCATAGGCTGATCATACTAATAACATTGATAAATGTAATAAGATAATACGAAGGTATGTAAGACATAATTTGGCCATACATATCCCTAGATGCACTATAAGTTAAGTACATAGCACTACCCTTCCAATATTTCATAAAATTTGTCCTAGAATTTCAATTTTCATTTCTAATTTCCTTATAAAAAAATATTTTTCATGTTTTTTATCCTAATGTTTCATTATATTATTTCTTATTTCCATACAAAAATATTATTTTCACCTCTAGCCCTAGGATACTATATAATTGTATGATACCATCCTATACCATACGAGAATTCTAGATCCTTTTGACCTATAATATGTATCTCTATATTAATGGGGACCCATAAATATCATTACTAGATTCCTTCTAGTTCAATCAAAATGGATAAAATGTGTGTTTCTTCCTATTTTGATAACTCTATTATTGATGAATATGTGCAAATAGATGAGTTTTTTATATGCATCTATTGGAGCATGATAATCAAGATAATAAAAATGAACCTAATGACCAAGATAAGTATGAGGTCCTAGATTGAATTTATCCCACTAAAATCGATGTGGTAGATCCTAACAAAGTTAAATCCTTGTCCAATTTTCATCAAGGGATCCATATATATCCTAAAGATGTGGGTAAATTTTTCCAATTTATCTTACCATATAAGGCTGTACATGAAGATAATATTTACACATATAAATCACCAGAAAGAGATCCATTTATCATTATCAACTAATCCTTTAAAAATGAGTACTTACACATTATGTATTCAGAATACTAATACATGGACTATCCTAATGCCTACACCTCTAGTGACATATATAACATCCATGCTAGGTTTAAGAGAAACATGTGGCCTCCAATATATTTTGTTACCTATTTATTAAAATATAACAATGATCCCAAGATCATGCTTGAAAATAAAATTATTCAAGGAGAATATGCAAGGGTTATGCAGGCCAATTATCTTGAAGCCAAGAACAACCTTTATATGATAAAATAAGTTTTAATCAGTTCTATAATTCTAGTTGAATATAGATGCAAGCCACTTATGAAAAAAGTAATGATAAGGGTGTGTTATGTGAATATGTGCACCAAAGAGAAGGTCACAACTATTTTGTAATAGAATAATTTCCTATAAAGGGAATGAAAAATATAGATATGTTTGTGTGTACCACATATCTTGAAAAATATTCTAATCAATCAAATATGTAATAATAGGATATTTTACTTTTATTTTGATAATAAATACCATAATAAAGTACTGAGGAGGAAGAGGAGAAGGGAATTTAATCTCCCCATTATGTTTTTTTTGTTTGACTTGTGTGTAGATACAACTAAGCGGAATAAGTCTCTAAATGACCTTACAAATGGAGAGAACAAAGATCAAGCATACGAACTTAGAAAAAATTGTATATTAAAAAATAATATGTTATTAGTTGTGGAGTAACATGACCACTCATTTGAAAGGAATTAAAATGAGATGAATAGAGTGCTAGCATAAGTGTTTTATGGAATTAGAAATGGAAAATGAGACATGAATGAGATAATTGGGCTACTAAAACATGAAGATACTATAAGAAAAATTGTGTTAGCTCATGATACATGGAAAGGCATCAAAATAATGACTTTAAAGGATTAAGGTTCATCAATACAAGATAAATAGTGGAATTTTGATTGTATAATGCAAATCGAGGACACATCAGCTAAGACCTAGCTATGAAGGAGAAAGTAAAAAAACTAGGACAACACAATTATGGGGAAGGTTGAGAAAATAAGGCTTAAATGTTTTTAAGATATAAAAATATGAAGAAAAGAAAAGAGGAAAGTTAGAGACCCATTAAAATCCTACTTGGTAAAATGGATGGGGCACAATTAAGAAATGATTTTAGAACAAGGAACCCCATGAAGCACGTGAGTTGGGGTTTACCTTAAAATTAATTATGAGGTATGATGTAGGGGAATATCATATGTTTTAGTCCCATTAATTTTTTGGAATATTATATTGAACCATTGGGAAAATACTTCATTAGATCCCATGAAATTTAATGAGGTTTGACTTATGTTTATTCTCAGCTTGGAGTTAATTTTGAAGGCAAAGCAACCTAGTTTGATAATTTTGAAGTGAAAAGAATAATTTGGGTTTTAAATTAGATTTATTTCAATAAGACAAAAAGTTTTTAGTAATCGATACTATGAGTATTGGCATTTAACATGGTTAGTTATTTATTCAACCACCCTATTTGTAAATCATACTACTTATTAGGTGATGTTTTGAACTTTTTGAATTTTTATATGAATCCATATACAAATGGAATGGGAGAGGGAGTAGAGTAGTGGGAAAAATTGAAAATTTTATTAAATAGAGAGAGGCATCATGCATTTTTAGAAGAAGGGGATGATGCTCATCTAGTAGAGAAAAGTTGTCAATCTTAGAAGAGATAGAATAACATATTCATGAAAATGGATATTGATGCAAAGAGGGAACTTGATAAAAATAAAATTGGAAAATGGATAAAAATAGATATTTGCTTGATATTTTTCACCATTAATCAACACTATTAAAAGGAAACACTATGAAATGTTTCCAGCATCTCATAATTTAGGGGGTAGGAGAATGTTTTTTATAATAGGAAAGAGTTTTTGGGCCTAGGGGTATACTTATACTGGTACTAGAAAAAAATGGAAAGGCCTTTCAACTTGTCTGAGATTTTAATTTAGAGATTTGATGCATCTTTTCATCCACTAAATAATTGTAGAGATAATAACTCACTATTTAATGTATTGTAAGTAATTTATAAAGATATTTTTTTGCATGATCAAACTAGCTAAATATAACTTCATTTTATTCAATTGAAATATGACATGCATTTTTTCTTGGTGTCACATTTAGGTGGATGAATCAAGCTCATCATTATTAATAAGTAGACCTAGAGTATTAAAAGGAGTGTTTCATTTATATCTAGTGTATTTTTCAGGCTTATGATTCATTTTATATTATGTTGCATATTTGGGTATAAATTCTACTTTTAAAATATTTTTTTAAACTTAGAGAACACGTAAGTATCACTATTATTGATCATAAAATAATATTATACATCGGTGGTTACAAAAATTAAGTCTAATTTTCATATTCACAATTCATTCTCCATGTTGGAGGATATATAACAGGTCAAAGCCAAAAAATACCATAAAATCAGGGTAGGTCATAGAACCAAAAACACAAAGCAACTAAACATAATAAAAAATTATTAGAATTTGGGCATGAACTATATCCCAATTAGGAGGAGGTGGTATATTATCTTTCTCAGGCTAGGCACTCCAAGAAAAATGATCTATTGAAGGAGAACTACGTGCCACCCAACCATTCTATATAGGTCTATGGGAGACAAATAAAAATAAACTCCCCAACTAGGGGGTGAATAAATAAAATTTCCAATTAGACCACTTCCATACATAGGTGAACTCCATTAATACATGCCATAAATAAACTTCCCATGAAGCTCCTATAGACTCCAACCCCCTCCGTCATAATGTGGAGTGGAGAATTGGTTATGACTATGAGATAAAATTCACTATAGTTGGGACACCGAGGGAGGAGATCCATGATGCAAAATGTTTAAAGGGATGCATCTCAAAGTATAAGGATAAATCCCTTAGTGGTTTAGTAACTCTTAAAAGTTTTCAAATTAAAGATCCACCTTCTCTTATTGATATTGAATCTACATAAAATTCGAAGATATATCACTTACCTTGTCATTTATATAAAAGGGACAAAATGATTCCTTATTATTAAACAAAGAAGAATTCCTGGCTTTGCATATTTAAAATAAAATTATATCCATGAACACATTTAATATAAACTATTTGTATACCAATTATTTAGCATTATCCAAAAAAAAAACCATTTAGAGTGGTTTTGCATTGAATCAATGAAAATGGATGCAAATACAATTCCAAACATATTTAGATTTGAGCCAAATATAAAAGAGGTGTTTGAAGGACTCTAATCAAGAATAGACAAGACACTTGGTTTAATAAATTCCATTATGTAAAATTCACTTCCCAAGATAAAGGTCTTGATGTATTAGAAACCATTAAATATTAGCATGCTTGGTCTTGAGCTTAACATTCTAAATTATATTTAGTATTGAATTCCAATTCATGGGTGAAAAATTCAGATTACAATACGAATTCAAATTATAAAAATATAAACATAAAAAGGTAGTGATATGATATATGAGTAATGGAGAATAATTATTAATGAGTATCAAAATTCCATTTCCAATCCTTCCACCATGTAAATGTATATAACAACCCCATGTTATGTAGCATGACATCTGACATCATTTCTTAAATATGAAAAATGGAAGGTAAGCATTAATTAACTAGCATATGTCTATATTATATTAAATTTCAAAGATAAAATTGATTATAAAAAAATTAAAATATTTAATTTTATGAATACATTTTTTGAGAAAGCTTCAAATCTTTCATATCTAGTAATCTTGCCAATAGAGGACTAGAATTGGTCATAATAAGAGACCCATAGATTATTTGATAATTGATAGAAATAATAGTATACAAACAATCAATCACCAATTTTAAATAGGGTTTGAAAATTTATAAGACCTTCCAAATAATTTTTGACAAAAATATCCCTTAATCTCGATGGGAGCAATGGTAATAATCAATGTCTAAAACCAATTAATTTTCTAACTAGCTTTACCATAATGTGAAATAAAGGAAATGTAGTTTCATAGAATAATTTTATTGGATCAATGTTTTTAAATTTATTATACCACCCATATATCACATAGAGTAACACTTTATGTAAAAATGTAATAATGCACATACCACCTTTCTCATGAAGAAAATAAAAAACATCCAAAGCAAACTTGTGATAACCTCAGGTTTGTTTTGCATTGGAACTAAGGACATCCCTATGAACATTTTACAATTTATCAAAAGAGGATTTAAAATGGGCCCAAAAATAAGAGTAATATACATGAGTGGCCACAAAATTCTTAAAACATCATTAAATTTTTTGAACTAAAGAAAGGGGTTTCTGAATCCAATACTCAACCTTTTTCTCTAGTCCGTTAATGGCATATTTCCAAATATCAAAATGGGACTAATCAAATGTGATTGGGATAAAAATAAATTATAATTTATGACCATTTTTATTCGTTTACAACTATACTATGCTTTGTCTGTAGCATTGGGTTTTGGCTGATTACAAACTATAACTTGAGGCCTCAAATAAAATATTGAGGAAATGCAATGCCTATTTGAACTATGTGTATATTTCAACTAGAGTGAGAAAAGTATCACTATAAAAGTGGTCATGTATGATTTAATATGATATATTAGGAATTATAATTCCATTAATAATCCCATACTCTACTCTATGATTAATGATATATGCAAACAACTCTACGAACAAAACTTACAAAGTTGGCACTGAAGGAAAACCTTTTATTATGAAATGGAATAATGTAGATACTAAAATTGAATATTAATAAAATCTTAGTCTTGTATATTATAAAAATATCAATAAAATATATACCATTAAATTCTATAACTCCATATTTCATAAAAACTTGAATTCACCGTCTCATTATGAATCTTATCTCTTAACTCTATCCATATCATTATAATGACCTAAGTTCCATAAAATACATAGAAATATTAAATACTGATATAAATCATTCACTATTAGTTTTAGGTCCATACCTAATTTATAACCTTATGGACACTACTAGCCATATAGGGATACTACTTCCAACTGTAATGTCTAGATACTTGTATACTATCTACTTACAAAAATTAAACAAATTTTGAGATGTTTCAAAACCTATTGTTATTCCTATTTATTTTATTGAACTCTAACATGAGATATTTCCAAAATTTGTGGTTTAAATTAAAGTATAATCCTTCATTCCTTATCTATAAAGACTAAGTAGACAACTATTAAATCTCAATCAATCAACTTCACAACTAAAATATTATCCAAATCCATCCTTATCTTCATGTCAATCATAGCATAAGTCATATTATAGGTCTTAATCATTCAAATAACATTGCATGAGTGGTATTTGTCAAATTATAATATGTATCACCACATCCATCATCATATAGTATATTTCACCACTAGACACACACATTACCACATATAACATATAAATATGTATGTTTGAACCCCTACTTGGAGTATTATATATGTAGGTAGTGCTTAGTGATAGAGGGATAATTGAGGTCATATTGACACCATCAACCCAGTAGCCCATTTTCCATAAAATCATTCGAAGGGTGAAGATCTAGGGTTTGATCATTTGTCAAAGAGTGATGGCCTATATACAATATGTGAATATATCATCATAAAAATGAAATAAAATCTATAATAAAAAACTCGGTCACATCAATATCTAATCATTATTATATACTAGACACCTGCATCATAACTAGTTAATAGTGTCGATGATATTGTCCAAATTTGATGATAATGTTTGCAGTCATATAAGTAAACTTTATAGAATCTACTGATTGATCTATAATATTTATCCTTAGTTATTTCCACCTATTTGTGGTTTGGATTTTATTTCACATAGGAAACCCATCTAAGTATCATTTCACCTTGATACTAAAATCAATTGAACATCTTTCAAAATTATTATTTTCTATATTTAGCATATCTCAGTATTATAACACAGAATCTTCACTTATCTGAGTGCATAATTAATTGGCCTACTATAAATTAGTTTATCAAACCTATGTTTTAACTACCATTCTAATCTTAGGGTTGAATATTTGGTGTATCTGACATTTGGTCCCCAAACCCTATAGTGACATATGGTTTTATGTTTTATGATTTTGGATTACTATAAAATATTAACCAAAATAGTCACTTTCAAATGAGAAATAAGGAAGCATTAGTCAATCATTTCAATAACAAAAATGTCTTAGTGGATATATATATATATATATATATATATATATATATATATATATATATATATATATATATATATATATATATATATATATATATATATATTACAAGAGATTCTATTAGTAAACATGTTAAAATTAAGGCATCCTCAAATATTGATGGTGAATCCCTAGGTGGTATTACAACTAATTAAACATCCAAAAACCTCCCCTTTAGCATATTATCAATTTAAACATCTAGTGTTGGTAAAGATTATATATTCAATTATTGTTCATCAAGGACCATAATCCTATAGCTATATCAATGATGCATCTTGTGAATACATAAAATAAAATATTTGTTTCAATAATTATATCAACTCAAACCATGTTTACATCCCCTTTGGTGACTATTTAACTATCTACTCTTAATAACAATGGGTTTATAGTGAAATTTATCTTCCAAGTTATAAAAACTTCAGAAGACAAGGTTAACAATATTAAATAAAACGCATTAAAATATCCTCATCCTATTGATTCAAAAGATGTGTTACATAATCCTCTTGTACCTAAAATATATTTTCACCCTTTTTTAATTAGTTTTTTTGTACCTAAGTTCATATTTTGTGATGTCAAGGGTGATTTTTAACAATATATCTGATATTTCCATGTGGTATGCCCTGATTATGCCCCAAATGATAAATTTTTGACCAAACTATTTCTAAATATCCTAACGAGATATGTTTTACACTGGTTATATGATTTACCAATCGAATTAGTGAGAACATTCAAGCCTCTTATGGATAATTTTATCTCACATTTTTTTTATCAACATCATTGAAAATATGTTATATTCTAAAATTTAAAAAATAAAACAAATAATCAATAAAACTATCAATGAATATATTTGGAGGTATAAAATAATATTGGAAAATTTGACCAATCAAATGGAAGATAAATAACTTCAAGACATATTTAAAAAAAAATATCTACCTCATTACATGAGTCCATTACTTTTAATAAATTAAAATCTTTTGATGACTTATGCCATATTGTTCGATATCATGAAAATATTATTATTTCATTAAAAAAACTTGAGTATGTATAAAACACATCTAATACCAAGATTTAGATCATCCCAAGCTACAAGGTGAAATAAACATTAACTAAAAAGGAAACAACCACAACGGTTAATGTAGTGTCATAGAAAAATAATTTATGCATATTAAAATGCACCTAACCTATAATTTCCATGATTATTTTAGTCTTCAATTTATCTTCTTTAAAATCTTTTAAAATGGTATATCATATCTCTCTGTTCCCCCTTAGAGGTTTATATGAGTCCACCTCTACCTAGAGGATATGATGTTAATGCATATTGTGACTATCACTAAGGCCCTAGGTATTCTACGAATAGTTTTTAAATTTGAATCATAAAATCCAAATATTATTATGACCAAAATATTACCTTTTATGATCTTCCAAAGGATTCAGGTTCACAACCTAGCGATCACTAGAATTATATAATATTTAAAAAATCCTTTGAGATATCATTCTAAGAAAGATACAGAAGTGCAAGTAGAATACAATTCACACCCTCCTATATCACATTATGTCCATCCATGAGATGGTATTATTTGTAACTATATACATATGGTATCTCCAATGGTTTAGATACCTTGTTTATATTTTATGACAATGAAATAATGATGATGACTCAGATATTCATTCATTATTTACTTGAGCATACATTGACCATCAACCTATACATAGTGTTATGATCAATAATTGTGCTAGTGAGAACATTATATCATGACATTAATTACACATTTGGGATATAAAGTTTATGATTCTTACTTGTCAACTAAAATAATTTGAGCTTTCAATGGAAAATAAAAACTTGTTATTTGTGAGATTTTTTTACCTTTAAATGTTGTTCCAACATATGTGGTTACCACCTTTTTAGTTATACCATATACATGAGTCTTTGATATGTTATTGACATGACCTTGGATACATAAACTCCACATATTATCTTCCAGAGTATATGTGAGTATTAAATACATTCATACCAATTAGGTATTTAGATTTTCCTAAATTTTATATGAATATCCAATTGAATAAGAGAAATTTATTCTGAGATAACTCATTATCAAACCTAAGAAGGTTAATATTGCATAAAAGGGTAATAAATATGAAATCCCCTTTCCTAGGTGTCCTATACTTGAAATACCTTTACACTAGAGATGTATAGTGGATTACATGGAATCCTCATATAATCCTATAGAGCATATTAATTTACATAGAGAAACTAAACATGTTCAAATTTATTCTACTCCAAATAAACCACATAGCACTAAATGATTTTTCATGAATCCATAATCCTTATATTTAATGTGGCCTCCAACCACATGTTGGATTAAAAAATCCATATAAGCTCTCAAACACATAAAAATCCAATAAATTATATTCTCAAAAACCATACCCCACAATGCTTACCCAGTAAACTCTCATAATTTCTCATTATATTTTACTCACATTACATAACTCATGGATTCCAACCCTACCAAGGATCTATAATATTTTTCAAAGCTTACACTCACATAAAAAAATGGCCTCATCATGCTAAGGAGGCTTTCAAATCTTTGTCCCTAAGTTTTTTTTATCAAATGCTAGCCTAGCCTTCACATAAGGCTTTCTTCTCTCTAGCCTATCCTTCACACAATGCTTTCTTATTTCTAGCCTAGCCTACCAAATATAAAGAAGATTAATCAATTTATAGAATCTACAATGAATAATAAAAGAAGTCAAAAAATTCATCCTCATTTACTTGGATGAAATATTCATCAATAATAAAAAGCTTTCCACCATGTGTTCCAATTTATTTTGGACCCCTCTAATATGTGCCACTCAAATTTGTCTCCCACTCCACTTGGGTGGTCAATCAATAAAGTTTTCTTTGTTATACACTTTGCATGTGCTTCCAAAAGTAGTGTATTCTCTCTTTGACTTGTCTGCAAATAGAATTTTGACCCACTCTCATAATGGCAATCAAAATAAAGTCCCCACAAGGAAATTTTCACCACTTCACATGGGTGATTAATTTGGAATAGTGGTCTTGATTTCCCACTTTCATAAGAGTCAAAAAAGGTAATGAATATCCTTTTTGAAAAGAAATCAATTTATAATTATGGATAAACACTAAAATTTTGGCACATACCCATCCATATCAACAAAAAAGAGACATCCCATGTGACTTGGTGTAAAAATACGCCCCACATGTCACCTCACTAGGATGAATAATGTTTATCACGTCATCAATGAATAGTGTCAACATGAATAGTGTTTTTTCCTCCACATCATTTTCCTTTGATTGAAAACAACTAAGCTCATGTGAGTTATCGTAATTATTCTCCAATATTTTAAATCTCACACACATGAACACACAACTCTATTTTTGGGTGATGCCAGATTTCATAAACCCCTAGATTCTCTCGCATCAAACACCCAAGGTATTATAATGTGATCTCTCGATCAAAAAAATTGGGTAAGTGGTATAACCACTCTTTTCTTCATGGTGGTTAATAACAAAAACATACCCTTAAAACACACTAAATACTTTTCCTTCTTCCTCTTCCACTTCCATCTTTTACATTCCACTATGATAAATCCTTGGCTCTTTTCCTCTTGCATATGCTTGATCATCATGTCCAAGCGTGATTATATTTATTTAAAATTCTTCTCCACATCTTCATTTTTTGGTGACCCTCCATTCTTATTTTCCATTTGTCCAAAACCTATAAAACACATATAAATTCACTCTAGCATCTTCTCCTCCAAGAAAGATTCAAACATTATCTAGTACCACTTGATATGGCCTCCAAATGACATTATGGATTCAAAAATCCATATAATATCTCAAACACATAAAAATATCATAATCTCTACTCTCACATAGCATACCCCACAATGCTTACATAATAAACTCTCACAACTTATCAGTAGATCTTCCCCACATTATATAACTCTTGGCTTAAAACCATGAGAAGGATATACAAGCTTTCTAAAATATTACACTCATATACAAAACTTGACCTCATCATGCTAATTAATCTTTCAAATCTTTCTACCAAAGCTTTATTTTATAACACTAGCCTAGCCTTCACACAAGTGTTTCTTCTTTATAGCCTAGCCTTCACACAAGGATTTTTTCTTTATAGCCCAACCTTCACACAAGACTTTCTTATTTCTACCCTAGACTACCAAATACAAAGGAGATTAATCAATTTATATAATTGACAATAAATAATAATAATTAAAGCCAACAAATTAGAACTCCTCAAATTGGAGGGAATATTCATCAATAGGAAAAGGTTTCAACCATGTGTTCCACTTTAGTTTGGACCCCTC